>JARHVA010010639.1:0-145491 GCA_037957365.1 Torreya grandis | reverse complement strand
CAAGCTCATCCATTATAGGCCTAAATAATAAGATAAATATGTATTCTTACTTTTTAAGCCAACAAATTTAAATTTATGTTTCCCTTATCATAATCAGGTATAAGCTTGTCATATTTCATTTGATTCATGGATGATGTTTTTTAGGTAAACCCAATTTGATAGAGAAAACCAAATCCATATAGTCCATCATAACTTCTCCCAATTCCTTAACCCTAGTGTAGACTAAGAGCTTTCTTAGCTTATCTTTGTCCATTATAAATGTTATTTGAATACTATCACATATAAATTAACCAAACTTAACAAAAATAATAAATAGAATTAAAATAATTTGGTATAGGCATGATCATCCTTTGCACCTGTTGTTCAAAATTGTGCCAATAACTCATCCTAAAAATAACCATTTCTCTCTTTATATGGAAATTACTTAACCAAATCGACCTAATCAATCAAACCAATAGACCACCTACCACATGATCCTATTGATTAACTGTCTAATCTAGAAATTGATATGTTGAGTACATGAAGGTTATCTATTTATTTCCACATGTAAATAAACCAATAAGATTCCTCTTCTTAATGCTAATTTTAGGAATAATCCTTAGTAGCAATCCTCATACTATTAATCATAACAATTCCAATAAAAATCCTAATCTTGATAGCTCCCAAGTTTTTATAAAGTTGTTTAAAACTATCCTTTATGACATCTTCTAGTAGTAGTCAAATCCTTCAAATGCAAAACCAAATCTTACAATTCACTCATCAAAATCCTCAAGTCATCATGAGTCAACTAAACATAATTATGTTCCTCCTCCTCTTAAATATTTTAATGGAAAGATTATTCTTCAACAAATTCAAAATGAACTACTTCAAACTATTTAAAATGAACCCCTAGATCCCTTCATTGTGGTCTATGGATATTGGAATAATTTATATAGCCATCATCTATGACAAGACTAGTGATCCTACCTTACATCTTAAGGATTTTGGAAACCTTTATAAAAAATGTTTTAGAACTACCACCTTTGCAATTAGCAAGCTTCTAGAAAAAACCTTAATTTTATGTGTTATAATGGTCCAATAAAATTCCTTAGACATTCTATTACATAGTTTGAAGACATAGTCAATGCTCTAGTTACAAAATTAAACAAAACTAATTCATGAGAATAAAATTATTAAATTATTCAATGATTTCCACCTAAGGAACCTTCCCATGATTTCATCAAAAAATGGAAATATTTTGCACATAAGTGGATCAAAACATTAGAGATGAAAATATATTCAATTTATTTATTATTGCACTAAAATTTCCACTTAAATATAAAGTTTGGGTGTTATCCCATAATACTTTAGAAGAGTCATTTGATAAAGTAAAGTAAAATACTTCCTTATGATCTAATTTTAACCATCTCAAAATAGTAGTAAGAATAATTAACAACACCAAATAATATAATAAACATTAATATTCCTCATAAAAAGCTTCCCAATAATTTCAAGTGAGAGATCTACTAAAAATAATGTAAACCCTTCTCACACACCTTTAAGTCTCTAAGAACTTAATAAAAATTTATTATGTTATCGACCCATGAAATTTGATTATTCCAAGCCTACCCCAAATTGTGATAATCCTAAAAAGTTTTGTTGGAGAAATATTATCATAGGTCATTATCATGAAGTTTTCATGACCTTCAAATATTTTATATTAACTTCTTGTTATTTCATAATTCAAACATGAAATAGTCAGTTAATAATGTTATAATGACTATCTTAAAACTTATAATTCTAAATCAAACCAATCAAACTGAAATAACACTTCAAACCAAAGAATAATTAGACTCAACATACTATAATACCCATCTAATAACTAATGTTATTAAAACCAATATTAAAAATCACTCTTGAAATAATGAGGAAAACTTGATTCACATGATCAACATGAAGCATGTGGTATCAGTTGTGGCTTCAACTTGCACCCTCAAAAGAAGTTCTTTGGGTTTCTCTCGATTGAGCATAAAATAGGGAGGATCCCAAGTTGTGGGTTGCCTATAGTAGGATTGAACCTCTAAAATAGGATAGTTTCCTCTTTGATTCTCACCTAAACTAAAGTTAAGCTAGTGCTTCACAAGAAAAGGGTTAGAAAGAGATAAGGGCTCTTAATAAAGATAACAGAGTGATGCACCAAAATATAGGTTTATCCTCCCTACTCAACTCAAAGAAAACTAATGAAACAAGTAAATGATTGTGTTTGGACTTCAACTGTATGTTCACATATCCATGTTGAGGGTCACCAAATGGTCTATACTAAGGGAAATTAAGGATTGGTCTAAAGTAAGACACTAATAAATAATAGTATCCACATACATATTTTTATCAAAATATGTATAATACTAAACATGGTGCATAAGTAAATGAACTAGTAACTAGAATAGATCATAACTTGATGAGAGAGATATTTATACAACATGTACAAATTAAACATATACACATTATACTAGAACATTGAAATAAGAAACACAACCTTCTATTACTTTTAAGAGGTTATAAATTTATCTTGGTAGAGTCGGTTCTAACCAAGAGAGGAAACCAAGAGAAATATAGAGAGAGATTGAATGATCTATCTAAAAGTGAGAGATATTTTTTTTGGCCCCAATGCCTCTATTTATAGTAGAAAGAGAGAGAGAGAGAGAGAGAGAGAGAGAGAGAGAGAGAGAGAGAGAGAGAGAGAGAGAGAGAGAGAGAGAGAGAGAGAGAGAGAGAGAGAGAGAGAGAGAGAGAGAGAGAGAGAGAGAGAGAGAGAGAGAGAGAGAGAGAGAGAGAGATGTTGGGAAGATTGTTATTCTTGATAACCAGTGAGCTTTCATCTTTTGAGATGTTTTATCATTCTTTTGGCCCAATAAAAATAAGTCATTTTGAATGAGATCTTCATAATTTACTCAAATTACCTCCAAATCATTCTAGAGAGAGAGAGAGAGAGAAGTTGGGAAGCTTATTGTTCTTGATAACCAATGAGATGGAAACTTTTGAGATGTTTTATCATTCTTTTGGTCTAACAAAAATAAGTCATTATGAATGAGATCTTCATAATTTACTCAAATTGCCTCCAAATCATTATAATTTAATCAAATTACACTAGAAGATAAGAGTATGCCAAAGGTGGAAAGCATGATCTAGTCAAAAGTGAGTTCTCAAACTACTTTCTAAATTCCCAAGATTTTATCCTTTGATGTTCCACTAGATCCCATTATGAGGTCAAGATCCTTAGGTCTTTGAACTACTAGGACACTTCATGTCTATTTTGAGTGGCGACATTTTGAGGAATGACTTGAAGTAATTTTTTCACACCTACTCTATGCCTAGATCTTGAACCAAATTATATATAGAGGAAAACCAATCTAAGGATATTAGTTTTCCTATAGATATAGCACTTTGCCCAATAATCAGTCCCATTCAAGTCCATATAGAGCTCTATTTCTAATCTTTTTTAGGTAAAGATCAATATTGGGCTCTTCTACTTGCTGAGTTGGATTGTCTTGGTGATGACCTTTTATTGAATTATCCTAGCTCGCTCCTTTTTTATTTGTCAGTGATATAGCTTGATTCTTTTGACACCTTGACCATCGCATGACATCAGATCCTGAGATCTAGTTAAAAATGATCTATGTATCTTTAGGACCTATCACCTAAATTTATACTTCTTATTAGTCCTCAAGATCTATTGACCATTTGAATTTCTCCAAGTTCCCTTAGTCTTGACACTTGTCAGCCACATGCTCTTCCTCAAGTCACCACCAAGGATTTTTGAACCCCAATAGCTTGTTCATAAAGCTTAAACTTGAGATTCACATGAATGTGATTTGACATCCATGAGATTATTTTTGACATCCCATAGACCATAAATTTTAAAATCATATGGATTTTTACCTGGGCATAAAGTTAACACTTACATGGATGTCTTTCACATTGTGGTCGACTTTACAAACTTGTAAATTAAAGTGTGAAACTCAAAAAGGCACTAAAATTTAAGGAGATGGTTTTAATACCACAAGGAGTAAACCCATTTTTGCACTAAGGAACTTAGAGAATATGATGAAATCTAACCTATCTTAAACTAACTAAATAAAATACAACTATACAAACCAGTAACTAGTTGTATAAAGTAGCTACCTTTTCTCAATAGTATATGGTGTTTTATATTCTTGAGGGATACTAAATATATATATATATATATATATATATATATATATATATATATATATATATATATATATATATATATATATATATAAGTACTAGGTTCTAAACAAATTGATGCTATTTTTCTCCTATAAAAATAAAAAATGAACTCATCCTTCTAGTCTGATTGTTTAGATGTGAAAGCCTCATGGAGTGAATGAGCAAGCTAATCTTGCTCTTGTTGAAGCTAAAATTTGTCCTCTAAATTGAGCACAACCTATGATTGATCTTCATTGATATCTTCCAACCAAGATAGGCACCTAATAGAGCATCCTCTAGTCAATACCAACATTGATCAATTATATTTTACCTCACTTTTGTGTTTTGTCATTTCATCATCACCCTCCCTAGGCACAACTAGATCAGAGTATTCCTAAAGCACCTACCTATGTGGAAATTTACACTTGTCCCCAAAGTCCTCCCTCTCATAAGGTGATGGTATTTCTAGCTATATCTTTTGAGTGATCAATATATCTTCCTCATCATTATAGTTGTTCTTTTAAAAAAGTCAAAATTTTCACTAAGTGAAAATATATATTGAAAAATAGATAAAATGAAATAATATAGTCAATAAATATTTAAATTCTCTTTTTTAAATTAATATAAATATGACCTAAGGATTTATTTAATCGAGATCCAACTTGTCAGTGTCAAATCCATATTGATAAGGTTGGTCTAAACCTAATTCTCCCTATTCTAAAATAATTGAGCTAACTATTATGATATCCTCATCATAGACACTTACATTATCTTCTTTATGTTTACCTATGACCACAATCTTCTCCCCCATATTTTGTATAAAAGGCTTGCAACCCAAAAGGGGGATGGTGGGAGGGTGAAGAAGTCCTCCTTGCTCATAACTTATGAGAGTGTCCTTCCAGTCTAGGGATTTGAAGGATCATTTTAACGGTCCTTGAGGGAAGGAGATAGAGTCTATTAACTCTTGAACACCAAGCTTACTGTGATGGGCTATAGTTGTTTGATTCATTCCTTGTATAACTTAGTCTTCTTTTATCAGAAATGGTTCAGTTCTTGGTGAAGATGGGACTTAACTAAGTGGACTAAAGGGTTATTTTAGGATATTTGGGAGTTAGGCTTAAGGATATATATAAGATTGATTCAAGTTGGCCTGATGGATTTTGAAGGATATCAATATACTACCTACATATTTAATCAAACTCCTTATTACTACCATATCTTCATTCACATAGGCTATCCATTATTCACCTTTGAGGGTGGACCACCCATATTTGATCAACTAGAAAACACTCCTTGTCTTATATAAAACATGGGTAAGGATGACTGGAGAAAACTCTAAACCTCTACCAATCTCCCTTATCAACCCCATATAAGCTGATAATGCTTGCTTGACTCCTAATAGGGATGTGACATGATAATTCTAGTCTTGATAATGGATAGGAAGGGGGTAGAGGCCATAATATGATTGCTAGGCATTTTGAGGTCCACTTAAAGGAAACATATAAACACTATCCATTAGATAAGTAGAATACTAAGGCATAAAATAAGCATACTAATTATAATATGGTTGTTTATAGATATCAAATAATGAGATTAAGCACTTAGACTACTCAAACAAGATGAGAGGTGCTTAGAGTCACCATTTATGTCTATTAAATTCCTTAAAAGGCTGATATGTAGAAGAAAAGAATCAAAAAGTTTCTATTACTTTAGTCTTTTATCCTACTATGCATTCCATAAACTATTATAGGTTCAACTTTCACCCTTTGGAGAATTTATTTGGGATTCTTCCAATTGAGCCATAGAATGGGGATAATCCCAGACCATGGGTTGCTTATAGTGGTATTGAACCTCCAGAGTAGGCTAGTTTCCTCTTTAATTCTCACCTATACTAAATTTAAGCCTAGTGATTCATGGGAAAAGTGTTAGAAAGAGATAAGGTATCATAATAAATTTAATAAGGTGATATATTAAAATGTAGTTTGATCCTCCCTACTTGACTTGAAGAACACTAATAAAAAAAGTAAATGATTGGGTTAGAAATTCAACTATCTATTCACATATCCATGTGGAGGTTCACCAAATGGTCTCAGCTAAGGGAAATGAAGGAGAGGTCTAAATTAAGACTCTAACTTGTCATAGTATCCACATGAGGGATTTGATCAAAATATGTAGAACACTAAACATGATGTGCATGAATAGATGAACTAGTAACTAGGTGAGATAACAACTTGATGAGGGAGATATTTCTACCACATGAAAAAATTAGACATATACACACTATACCAAAATAGTGAAATCAAAACAAAACCTTCTATTACTTTAAGAGGTTACAAATTTCATCTTGGTAGATTTGGTTTAACCAAGAGAGGGAATCACAAGAAATACAAAGAGACATATAATGATCTATATAAAAGTTAGATATATTTTTTTGGCCCCAATGCCTCTTTTTATAGAGAAAGAGAGAAAAGTTAAGAATCTTGTTGTTTTTGATAACCAATGAGTTTTTATCTTTTGAGATGTTATATCATCATTTTGGTCTAATGAAACCAAGTCATTATGAATGAGATCTTCATAATTTTCTCATATAGCCTCAAGATCATTTTATTTTTAGAAAATTACACTAGAAGACAATAGTTTTCCAAAGGTGAAAAGCCATGATCTAGCTAGAAGTGAATTATCCAACTACTTTCTAAATTCCCAAGCTTTGACCCTTTGATCTTCTACTAGATCCCATTATGAGGGCAATATCCTTAGGTATTTAAAATACAAAGGACACATCATGTCTATTCTAAGATGTGGCTTATCAAGGCATGAATTGAAATAATGTTTTCACACCTACTCTATGCCTTGAATCTTGAACCTAATTAGCTATCGAGGAAAACCAATCTAGGGATATTGGTTTTCTTATAGATATAACACTTTGCCCAATAATTGGTCCCACCCAAGTCCATATCAAACTATATTTATTTTGTTTTTTAGATCAGGGTCAATCTCAGGCTCTTCCACTTGCCAATTTGGGCTTGTCTTGCATGCTCACCTTTTGTTGAATTATCTTAGTTCATTCCCCTGTTAGTTGTCAGTGATTTGGGTTGATTATTTTGACACCTTGACTATCACGTGATGTTAGATATTAAGATCTAATTAAATGTGATGCATGGATCTTTAGGACCTATCACCTTAATCTCTTCTTCTTAATGGTCCTTAGGATCTATTGACCATTTTAATTTCTCCAAGATACCATGGTTCTGACACTTGTCATCCATGCACTCTTCCTTAGGTCTCCACCAAGGATTTTTGAACCCCAATGGCTAGTTCATGGAGCTTAAAATTGATGTTAATGAGAATGTCAATCAAAATCCATAATAGAATTTTTTACATCCCACAAACCATTAATTTTAAAATAATATGGATTTTTCCTTGCATATAAATTTGACACTTGTGTGGACGTCTTTCCCATTTTGGCCAACTTTGTAAACTTGTAACTTGAAGCAAAAAACTTGTGAAGGCACCAAACTTTTAGCAGATGATTTTAATGCCACAAGGAGAAAACCTATTTGATCTTATAGCATATAAGGATTCTTGAATGAAGATATAAAATCATAATCTGGCTGGTCCACTTGATACTAGCTCAAAAATGGCCAAATGTGAAGACTTGGTCATTTTAGTCTATGGATCCAATTTTGAAGATGCATATCTTTTATCTTGGATCATCACATGAGATATAATTTGGATTGAATGATCTTGACATGATAATGAGTGAACCATATGATTTATTCTCCTTGACTTGTCCATACACACAAAATCTAATAGTATTAAAGCAGTCATTTATCTTTTGCTACTAGTGAGGCTAAATGTTTGGATAAAATTTGGATGGATTAAGTGGAGTAGATGAATTATATTTACTCCCCAATATTTCATAAGATTTATTTTTTATTTTTTAAAATGATTATGAGCTCTATGACCTTTTTTTTCCACCCACACTATCTAGAAATTTTCCAAATGATCTGAATTAATTACTCAATTAATAATGCTACATCAAGATGATTTATCAAATGACCACAACTTGGTATGTGGGATAAATATGGCCAACAATATCCTTCATCACTCCTCAACCTCTTAGGTAAAATCATATAGGATAACACCTACCTCAAGTGATTAATTTAAAGTACATTATAAGTGATCCTGATATGAGAGCTTATAACACTATTTAGACCTCTCATATAGATACAATGTTAGTTTCAACCCATCCATATTTCACCTCATATCTTTGGGTATCTTGTAATGGGCACCATTCTCTCAATTAATTTTTTTTGAAATTTTAAAATTCCCATCCTTAAATAAAATTATCCTTTGGGTCACTTTAAAATGCTTGTTCCTCCTCCACATTACAAAATCATTAACAAACACAACTTCAATAAAATTTCAAAGAGCCAATCATGTGTTATGCTTGTTAGTTTCATTTATTACAAATAGTTTATTTCTTGTTTATAGTTATATTTTATTGTATATACTAAAATTTTCATGCATATTATTTTCTAATAATTTTTCATGTTGTACCTTATATTTTATTTATTTACACCTCTAAGTTTCTTAGCATTAATCCTAATATCTATTCTTGGTCCCTAGTTTTTTGTTATTTTATTATACATCTTGGTTTTTAAGCTTTTAAGTTACATGGTAATACCTTTTGATTCAATTGAACCCTCCTAAAAGTTCCCATCCTTTTGATTATCCTTTTACACTCACTCTATCTTTACTATAGTTAGCCTTAGTTTCCCTTGTGGAATTTTGGTAGCACCTTTGGGTTTTAGTTTTTAGTATCATTCTAGCTTCCCCATTTTTTGAGAAGATTTACAATTAGCTATAGTTTACCTCATATATTTTAGGTATCACTTTCAAGTTTTATTTTTATAATATTATAGCATATTATAGTTAGCCTCACTTTCTAAATGATTATCTGGTATCTTTTGGCATTCCCCATCCTTTGGTATGACTTCTCTTATAAGTTCTTGTGTTAGACCTTATGTATAATATTATGGCTTCTCTAGTGACATGATTACCATATTAATTAGCATTTAATTTCTTGTATTTGATTTATATCCTACTATAATTTCATATCCCCTATTTTAATATTTCACTTTTGAAGAAAAAATCTCCATTTTTGTGGTCAAATGTTGCATACCTTCACTATATAGCCTTTTTACATGGATATATCTTCCATGATCCTAATATTTCCCTTTCCTTTGTCTCAAGGCACACATGGGTTGGTTTTTATATTTCACTATTTCATATGGGTTAAGTTCCCCTCTCTAGTGCTTAAACATAGGCTCTATTATGTTATTCATCTTTATCATAAATTGTTTATTTTTATAAATCTCTATGAAGGAGGACAATATAAAAATACAAAATATTTAAAATAAAAATATTAAGAAAATTAAATTTTAATGGGAAAATCATATCTTAAAATTTATATCACACCAAAAGATAATATTTTTGGCACATCTCCTATTATAGTTGAATCTTAAACTCCACAATTGGCCTATTGATATAGTTGAGGACCATCAGGGTGTGGTAGGCTATTAGAATAAGGTAGGAGGTCTCATTTTATCATTTTCTATCTATATTCTCTTTAATTATATTTCCACCTAATTTCTCACATAAGTACCAAATCTTCATAGTAGACTGATGGCTTTGTAATGGAAACTGGGAAGTAGGTAACATGTTGTGGAAAGGTAAGATCATTTTTTATTTTATGCATTTAGCCTTCATGGGATAGTTTATATAATTCATTTATTAGTCTGAACTTACTATTTCTAAGTGGGGTTACATAGGTCTTCAATGTAAATAGTTCTTAGCCTTTCTCACTTGATTAGAGTGTCTTATCTCCACTAAGAATTTTCTCATTAGCTTTGTGGTACCTTGCATCCCTATATCTCCATCACATATTTCTTGATATCCAATTGATCATTACAATTTTTAGCTAATTGTATCTATCTTATTTTGTTGTCTTAAACCTATAATGTGTCTAGGGATATTTGTGGCCAATTTGTGGCTTACATTACTTTCATATTATCGTACTGCATTTATCTATGTTGTTATTATGGTTAGCCTATGGAATAAACCTTGTTAAGTAGAGGATATATAGGAGGTATTGGTTAGTATTTTATTGAAACATTAGAAATTATACTCATATTGAATTATTGTGGATTTTACCCCTTGAATAAATTCAGTCATAATTACCAATTATTCTTATATTTTATCAATTATTATTTTTGATTTGATTATTCCATAATTAATTATGTGATATATTATTCCATTATTACAAAAAATTTAATTAATTTCATTTTAAGTGGTATATAAGCATTTATTTGGGATAAATTTTGTGTAATATTATTTAAATGTAGTGTTACAACAATTTGTAGAGATGAAGGATAAAAAGCATAACTTATGATCTAGGAATAATTTAATTTTTTTACCACTGTAGTATTATTTTAAGTCTTTTAAAAAAATTATAATTATTTCACACCTTTGATAATTAATAATCATATAATTCATCTTGGTGAGATGATCAAAATCATATAATCTAATAGTAAACTAATTTTAGGCACAAAACCCTACATCCTAGGGTTTGTGTATGGTTGTTCCTAACACTCATGAACACAAGAAAGGTCAATACACTCCAAAAAATCCTCACAAGATGACATGGAGTCTAGGAATTTAGATCCATTAGTTTTTTAGATATTTCAACAAATTAAGTAAAATATACAAAGCGTGGTTAGTAAGAATGATCTAGATGTAGTAAAAGGGGACATGGATTATATGAATAATAAATTTCCAACTCTGAGTACTTAGTTGACCACTATTTTAGCTCAACTTGTATAAAATAATCTTCCACTACTCAAATCAAGTTCTCCCAATCTAAAAAATCATAACTCCAATATTAGATCTAATAACATGTTACTCAAATTGGAAGTGCACAAGTTTAATAGTAAGGATACATCCACTTAGATCAATCAAATATAAAATTTATTTGATCTACATCAAACTCTAGTTGTGTAAAAGGTGATCACAATATATCTATATATATAACACGAGTAGTTAATTTGGTATAGGTGGTTGTGTGTTCAAAATAAAAATAAGTGTGCTATTATTAATAGGTCATGATTTATTGAGGAGTTATAGATGCACTATCACAATAACACCTTAGAAAACTACTTTTGTTATTTAGTAATATTATGAAAAAAGGAATTATTATGGATTATATTCAACAATAATAGAATTCATCCTTATGTGTGGATGATAAAAATTATAATAACATGGCTGACATGTTCTTAGGGGGGCTTAAGGATATCATCCATATTTAGGTTCACAGGTTGAATCTAGTGTTTATTTATTAAGCCATACCATTCATGTGTAGGCAAGGGAAAAAATTAATAAAAATAATGACTTCTAATAATGGTCACTAATGCAATTTCATAGCACTATAATTTCCACAACCCATAATATTAACCCCTTGACAAATTTAAGACAAGTGTATAAAGGGTTATTTTTTGCCTATATCAACAAGTGGAGTAAAGGACATAAATGTTTTGAAAATAAGTTGCAAATTTAAGGAGATAATGAATATGGATAAGATGATCATGCCTCATGTTAGGGTATGGAAGAGTTAGGAGGAATATGAATATTCTCACCTATTATATCCTATCATTCCCTTTCAGGTATAAGTATCCCTAAATTTTTTAATGTGGTTGGATTCCTATATAAATATAAAGTGGTAGTGTTCATTGAATTATTAAGTACACATAATTTCATCAAAAATAATTTGGATACTCATTTAAATTATATTTATCCATCTCTATAATTTTAATGCAATATTGAAAATGGTGGCACAATTAATTGTCAAGGAAAATTACATAATATTAAATTACCATATGGGACTACCTAATTAATTATCCTATGTTTACTATTCCCATGGGTAATTCTAAAATTATTTTTGGAGTACAATGACTCACAATTTTTGGCACAAATGGATATTAATTTCTAGGTATTATTCATGTGCTTAAATTCTAAAGGTATGAATTTTGAACCATGGTGATTGTTATAAAAGTCTTCCCAATTGGTTAGTTCACATAAAATTATTAATATTATTAAAAAGGGTTGAAAAAATTATACCATGATTATTTGCCATATAAGTTCAACTAAAAAAAGTGTATACACATCTTGATTTATAATTGATTCTTGATGACCACCCAATTATTTTTGGTAAAATGCCAAAAGGTCTACCACTAAGATGATAACATGATCATGATATAATACTTATTAAAATTAGTAAACCACTACACATTAGACCATACATGTATCTATATATCCAAAAAAGTGAAATAAAAAATATGGTATAAGAAATGTTAGAGGTAAGTATTATTTGACATAGCTAAAGTGAATATTCATCCATAGTTTTCATGCTACAAAAGAAGATGACATTTAGAGGATGTGCCTTAACTATAGAAAACTCAAAAATAAAACCATCAAAGATAAGTTCCTTATTCCATAAATTGATGGTTTGTTAGATGAATTACATGGTGCTATTTATTATACCAAATTAAATCTTCATTATGATTATCATCAACTTCAAATCAGAGATGAAGATAGCCCTTAAATAACTTTCTTAACTCATCAAGACCATTATGAGTTTATGTTTATGCCTTTTGGTCTAAAACATTCACCATCTACATTTCAGAGTTTGATGAATACTATTTTAGGCATTTTTGAGGAAGTTTGAGTTGGTATTTTTTTGTGACATCCTAATCTTTTGTAAACTTGGGAAAAATATTTGAATCATGTGACATAGGTAATATTATTTATGAAACAACATTAATTTTTTTGAAACCTTCCAGATATGATTTTAGAGTCCATGAGATGAATTAATTAGGCCATATTATTTCACATTAAGGAGTAAAATTAGACCCTAATAAAATCAAAGCTATGATCGAGGGGAAACTACCAAAGATTCTCAATAGCCTTCATAGATTTTTGGGGATAATAGGTTACTATTTTATATTTTTAAAACATTATAGAAACATATCATCTCCACTAATAACCTTGTTGAATAAATATTCCTTTCATTGTAATAAACTAGATACCAAGGAATTTTAGAATCTGATAGAGGCTATGTGCACCACTCATGTTTTGGTGACCCTTAAGTTTTAAAAAACATTTATTTTTGAATGTGAGGCATCAATGTATTGTATGGATATAATAATCATACAATAAATAATACCCATTTCATTAGATATTTATCAAAGGAAAAAATTTCTAGCATGTCTATGAGAAATATATGATGGTTATTCTTCATGCAATTAAGAAATGGAAACGTTATTTTATGGGTAGATACTTTTAGGTAAATAATGATCATGATATTTTAAAATATTTTTTGGAACATAAATTTTAATTATAATAATGATGAAAATGGGTGAATAAAATTTTAGGATATAACTTTGAAATAGTATATAAGAAAGGAAAAGAGAATTTGGTAGGAAATGCACTTTCCATGAGGAATAAATTAGTTTAGTTATTGCTATGTGCAATGACCATTTTAAAAGTAGATTGGTTATAAGAAGTAAAATTATAATGGGATAATGAAATGGTGTAGTTAATAAAATTCCATACCCCTAAGGATGATTAATTATGTGTTGTAGGTACTATTTATTTAAATCTCCTAAATAAACCCTATTCTAAGGATTATTTTATTTACCATTTACTAGTCTAGTAAATAGTTTTAATTTTATCCCTTTAGCATTCCTAATATCCGAAAACCATTTATAACCTAATAATATACCCTCATAACCAATTTACACCCATATAGAGTCCATACAGACAACTCCACCCATACTCAAACTATTCTCACCCATAGTTGGAAAAAACACACTATTTTGGGTTAATCAACAATGTTTCTTTCAAGATCAATGATGATTTTCTAGATTGACATCGATCCATAAATATGCATCCTACCTTTGAATTATGGAGGAGAAAATTAGAGACTCAAATCACTATTAGAATTCATGGATATTTTGGTGATGTTATTAATGATACTCTGTTATATTTTTATCACATTCAATTATACCCTTTGTGTAAACTGAGTAGCTACCTATGCCTATGGAATAATTCCATTATACTCACAAGCCATTTTAAGGTAAGTATCACATTCTATTTTATCACTTTTTGTCAATTAGATTTCTATTATCTAATTATTTAATCATTAAAATACTATTATTACCCTTCTATATCCATTTTTCAACCTATTATCAAATATATCTTATTATTCTCCCTTCTTTATTAAACTCAGACATAGGAAATAATCATGTTTAGGTGTTATAAATGATGTCCCTAAGGTGGCCAAGAGTATCCATGAGTTGATATGCAGGCATGGTTCTCAATGACAAAGTGTACCTTAGTGAGCATGCATGGACCTTGAAGTGTTTATGTGGTTAGGAAATATGATGGATGTGTTGATCATGGTATTGAGATGTATTTATTTTAAAGGTGATCTTAGTACATAATGCATTAATGATAAAGATATAGGTTTTAGTGGATTTGAGAGTGCATATCATGTGTGCAAGAATTTGAGGTGATTAAATTATTTTAAAGGATAATATGAGGGGTAAATAATTATTATTGAACTTATAGAAGTGAAATTAATCCATTAGATAAGTCTTGTGAAGGTCTAGGTGATCTTAGTCATCTCCTACTCATCTTGGCAGAACTTCTTAAGTAAGCAGATTGATGATGTTAACATTCACACATGTGAAGGTGTCATAAGAAATTAGTCACATGGGTTTGTTTATATCTATTCCTATATCATGTGTTTAAAATTTTAGGTATTAATATAGTGTCTATAAAAATTTATGATGGTGAAAATTTGGTCTCCTAGGTAGATTTCACTATTTTCCATAGCCAAATTTGTAATATCAAGTGAATAAAGGAAAACCAATTAGTAGTATTTTATTTCTAACTTTTGATCATGGATGAATTTAATAGTGGTGAAAAAATAAAAGTAGTATATTAATTCAAGGGATATATATGAAAATTTATTAGGAGGTTTTAATGGCCATACAGTTGCATTTATTGCATGTGAGAGTTGATTGTTGTTGATTGTGTTTTTTTTAAATAAACCATGGTGCAAAGAAATTATTGTAGAAGACAAAGTATTGATAAAATATTATTGGTATAAAAATAAAAAATGAATTATAATCCATTTATATCATAATAAAAGTGATTTTTAGTTTTGAATGTTCATACAGATGAAGTTATTGAAGACAAAGTTGACTTTTATTGACTGTAATTATTGTACTTTTGAGTAGGCTTCTTGTAGTAGTGTTTATGAGACTTTAGAGGATAAATGAAGGTGTATTATGGATTTTTTATTGTTCCTTATGTCTATATATTTAAATAAATATGTGTATTGTGTATGGAAATTTTATATTCAGTTAGTTTGATCCTCTTTTATGAAGACAATGTTTTTGGGCTAATTAAGACTAATAGGTCTTTAAGACCTAATAGAGGTTTTAGAGTATGAGCGAATGATTTGATGTTTCTTAAGAATGGAAAATGATAATATAGAAATAAGGTAAAATTATTTAAGTTTTTTGGGTCATTGATAAGGTACATATAAATCATAGTGGGTTAAAGTGCTACATGAAGGCGAATTAGGTCTCCATGGGATCTATCGAGGGCTTGAGGGCTAAAAGAGGTTTCATAAGGTGAGTGAGTGACTTGAAAGTGTTATATGAACTTTTAAACATAAATATGAAATGTAATACATTGTTTTAAATTGTTTAAAATTGTTATATATTTGGTTAAGGGCTATTGGTATCTAAGTGAAACATGTGGCCTAATGAAGGTTTAATTGCTTAAGTCTTGCTTAAGCCTAGTGTGTTGTTTTGATCCATTTGAAGCATGGTTGACCTAATGATTTGATGTATATTTTATGTAAAAAATCATAAAATATATTTTTATTTTTATACAAGTGGGAAATAATCCTTAAATTTTAAGGAAAGTGTTGTTTCCAACCAATATTGATTGGAGAAAGAATAATGCATATGTAGAATGCTAATTTGGCCTCATTGTGCTTGTTAGACAATTGGTGTGTGAAGTGAAATATATATGAATTTTTATAAGGTTAAGAGACCATGAAAAACATCATAAAATAATTTTCAATATGTGACAAGGATCTAAAATTATTCGTTCTAGGTCATGAGAAAGTAAGAAGAATTGTTTCAAGGTTATTAGGCTTATTTTGCTTTGGTGACCTAGTTTATAGGTTTTGATAATAAAAGAGTGAAGAAAATGGTAAAAAGGTTTTCATAAGTGTGTAATGTAATTAAAATAATAATAATAATAATAATAATAATAATAATAATAATAATAATAAAATTTTTAACATGTCATGAATATCATACAGTGGTGCTAAAGGTGGCGAGCTAATAGGATTACCTGTTTCAAAGCTAGATAGGTTTATTTGTCTAGTTGAGTGATGTAGAAGAGGAAGAGGCTTGTATGAGGTAGAAAGGTAGGTTTTAAAATTTTATAAAAAGATAATATAATAATAAAGTGTCTATGAAATCATATTATAGGTGGATATTAGTTTCAAGGTGATTGAGTTGGTGCTTGATCATCTAGGAGGTTGTACCCTCCTTGCTAGTTGGTGCTAGCTAAAGGTAAAGTGGATTTTGATATAAATTAAAGCAATATATTTATATAAAATTAGTAAAAAAAAAAATTTAAGAGGTTTTTATCCCCATGAGGGTTTCCCACATAATTCATGTGTTATGTACTTTTGATCTTGCATTATTTATTTGTTCATTGCAATGAATGGTTTATATGCTTCATGAATGTTTATGTAGAATGGTTAAGAGTTTGAAGAATTGGAATTGAATTTTATTTGCTTGCATAAATAATTCACCACCCCCAATATTAGTTATTTTAATTCCAATAATTGGTATCATAGTATATCCTTCAAGAAGGCTTGATAGATAGAAGGTGGTCTTTGAAGCACAAAAATGGCTAAGCAACTAAGGAAAGAAAATCAAGAGTTGAGGTCTATGGCTAAGGCTTATGAGGATAAGATTTTTAACTTGAAGAGTGACATGCTTATAATGGATTAATAGGATAATAAGGATATTTAGGATCTCATATCTCAGTTAGAATATGCTAAGAAGGATATTAAGGATCTCATATCTTAGTTAGATGTTATTTTAAGGATAAGTACTTTGGAGGATATTAAGGAGAAGGTGTGTGTCTTTAACTCTAATGTAAAATTATAAATAAAAAAAGGATAATATGACTATTCATGATCTTAAGAATCAATTATAGGCTGAAAATTCATGTTTGAGGGATAAGAAAGATGAGTGTGATTAATTGAAAACCGAACTAGGCTCCTTGAAGTTTTAGCATGAGAAGCTAGTGGTCAAATTGAAAAGGGTTAAGCATGTAAAGATATTGGTCAAAATCAGAAAAATTGAGTGATAGAAATAAAATCAGGTCAAGAAGGATGATAAAATTAAAAATAAGGTGATATGACCAATAAGGCAACCCATTTCCATGAGATTTTTCAATTCATCTCATAATCAATGTTATGTTTGCAATCAGTTCGGTCACATTGCCAGAGATTGTAAAAAGAGAAGTAACTTGTCAAAAGGATATAATAGCCATCATCAAGAAACATTTATGAATGATATTATTTGTTTCAAATTTTATGTTGTTGGTCATATTGTGAAAATATGCTAAATGAGTTATCAATGCAAAACAAGGTGTATGAAGCTCCTAGTGTGCAAGGAAGATGCCATACATGTATATGGAGACCTAAGACTATTAATAAATATCATATTGAGACCAAGGATGAATTGGTTGATAAACATATTAGAAAATATGGTTTAATTTTTATGGTATATATGAAGGAAAGACAAGAATACTATTTATTAAGGTATGTTGACAAGGGAATCAAAGAGAAGATAGATGAGCCAATAAAGCCTATGAGGAGGCTTAGGAAAGACAAGAAAACTTTTGAGAGTATGGAGACTTGGGAATATCCTAAGATTAAAGTTTTATAATTGTTTTTATAGGTGAGGTGTCTCTATTAGGCATCATAGAGGCATTACTCAATCATTTGAATCATCATGGAATGGTGTTGCAAGGTTGATAAGTGAGGGACTAGTTAATGGGTCAAGGTATGTTCTTTGTATTAATATGCATATAGTTTAGTATGGATTATTTAAATTGATTTAAATATTTTAAAATATGTATATCACCTATCCAAATATATGAGAATATAATTTAATATATAAAGCTGTTTTTGGAAGAAGATCTTACTTTGAGTGTCCTCGATTGGCATAAGGGTTCTCATACAAGAAACCCTTGGCATGGTATATCTTGGATTGTACAATTATTTGGGTCACCAAAATTGGTGAGAATGTGTAAAATGATTATATAAAAGTATTTTATGATTTTATGGTGTGATATAATAAATCCATTGGTGTAAAGGTATGAAAATTTCAAGTTATGTATCTTTATTTGCAATGTATCTCTTTGAAATGATCTAAGAGAGAAGTATTTTTCTTGTGAAAGAAAGAGGTAATTGAATGGATAAGCTTGTAAAGTTAAGTTAATATTTTAGAATAATTAATGTAAAAATTCAATCATATTTCATCCATGGATGGCCTAATAATCTAGCCTGCTCAATTTGGTAGCTTGAAAAGCTCTTATAAGCATGAATTCGGGTAATTTTAGTTTTTTTTCATATGCGAAGGTTTGTTGATCATGTTATTATTGATAATATTAGTTAGGGTTGTTTAGATAATATGAGAAGGTTTTTAGACCATTTAAAGAGGTTATTTTGTACCAATAATATTATCATTTTATTTAATTGTCTCATGAAAGGATGTTGGATAGTTGTGGTAACCTATGTGTGGATGAAGATGACTCCATTTAAGGTATGTTATTAAAATAGAGTTTGATTGTATATGTTTGAAATATTTTGGTTTTGTTCAAGTGGAATATGGATTTATGGGGATATAACTTAGGTTTATTGAGGAGTATGTGAAATCTGGGCATGTTTTCTATAAGCTAAGAATCAAGGAGCAATCTAGATAGAGGTATGTTCTCTTCAATTGATAATATGCAAGGTATGCATAGAATTAGGAGGAGCATATGTGAGATGTTTAAATTAAAAAGATCTTATATGGTTAATTATGTTTTAATAAAAAGTCATATGAGATGATCATGATGTTAGGGGATCATTTATATCCCTATGAGTAGTTTTACAAGTCCAAGGATCAAGTTGGCATGTTGAGGAAGACACCCTTTGTCATTAATGTCATAGGGGGAGAAAGTTCATAACGAAGGAGTTTTTAACTTTGGGAAATATAATTATGAAAGGAATTTCATATAAATTAAAAATAGGGATTTTTTTTATCATGGTCTTAAGATGTATTGATTGTCATTGATGTCAAGGTGATATAAGTACATTATGAATTAATGACAAACTGATAGGTTCCAAGTGGATTTGAGAGTGCATATCATGTATAAAGGCATTTGAGGTGATTTAACATGTTTTAAGTGTCATATTAGGCGTAAATATTTATTTTGTCACTTATGGAGGTGAAAGGAATCCATTACAGTAATCTTGTGAAGGTTTAGGTGATCCTAGTCATCTCCTAGTCATCTTGGTAGAACTTCCTAAGTAATTCGATTGATGACATCAAATTTAACACATGTAAAGTTTTAAGAAGAAATTATTCACATGGGGTTTTTAATATTTTTTCATAAATAATTTGGTTCAAATTTAAAGTGTTGATATGGTGTCTATCAAAATTTATGATGGTGCAAAGTTGGTATCCTAGACAGATTTCACTATTTCCATACTTAGCCAAATTTACAATATCAAGTGAACAAAGGAAAACCAGTCATTAGTATTTTATTTATAAATTTTAACAATGGATTAATTTTATGGTGGTTTAAAAATAAAATTTCTATAGTATTTTAATGGATATCCATTAAAATTGATTATTGCACATAAGAGTTGACTATTGTTGACTGTGTTTTTTCTAAATAAACCAGGGTGCAAAGAAAAGATTTTATAAGAAAAATTATTGATAAAATATTTTTGGTATAAAAAATAAATAAATACTCCATATATATCATCCTAAAATTTATTTGGAGTTCTTAATGTCCATACAAGTGAAGTTATTATAGAATAAAGTTAACTTTTATTGACTGTAATTATTATAGGTTTGAGTAGGCTTTTTATAGTAGTGTTTATGAGCCTTTTGAGGTTTAATGAAGGTGTATTATTGATTTTATGGTATTATTAAGTTATTTATATTTACATACATATGTTTATTATACATTTAAAGTTTATATTTAGGTATTTCGAGCCTCTTTTGTGAACACAATGTTTTTGGGCTAATTAAGCCTAATAGGTCTTTAAGACCTAATGGAGGTTTTAGAGTATGAGAGAATGACTTGATGTTTTAGATTAGAGGTAAAAGCAGGTTTTGAAGGGGCCCCAAAACCCTTATACAGAGAGTAAAATAAGAATAACTAAGCCCATAGGCAACGCCTAAAAAACACTACAGAGAGGTAGCAAAAACAGGTTTTGAATGGTCCTGAAACCATAAGAGATACATCCAGTCAAAACCCAGAAACAGAAGTCTGGTGGTACAACAAAAAAAGCTAACAAAAGAAGAGAAAAGATCATTACCAGTTTCTTAACCAATAAGAAGGACCAGATTATTCATCCAGTTCCAGTATCAAGTTCATGGCTTATTTTTCTTACAAAGCAGTTTCCTGGGTGGTAACCTCCAGCAAAGCTCCTTTTTGTGTATCTTTCTTTCTGGAACTTTTCCTTGTCCTTTTCCTGGGACCCTCTAGTGCTTTGGTCTCCTCGTTGGCTCATTTACCTATATTGATAGCAGCTGCACAAATGTTGGATGTTACTTCCTCCATTTTCTTTCTGTTATCCTTTATTAACTCCCAGAGGTTGTTTTCATAAGCTTAGAGCTTCACAGGGATCTCGCTTAACTGATTTTCCATGTTATTTACTTTGTTCCAAGCAACTTTCAGAGAATCTTCCAAAGTTTCCACTTTTTTCTTGAGATCAATGATCTCCCTACACAACCAGGAATATAATTGGGAAGAAGACTCAGCTTTACTATTAACCCAAGTCATAGGAGTGTGTATTTCATCATTCTGATTCTTCCCTCTCTAATCCTCAGACTTTTTATTTGGGCTATTCCTAGCTTCTTCAAAGAAGTCATCTTGGCTCTTTTGTTCCCGCTCATTGATTCCATCTTCAATTTCCATCTCCATGTTTTGAATATCTTCCTAGACAGAGATTTCCATTTCTTTCTTAGAAGTTGGGTCCTCACCAGGATCTTCTTGGACAATGTCTTCCTCTGCCACTTTCTGGTTTTCCTCTGTCTCTTCTATTCTGGTAACAGAATCCTCCTCTGTATTGACTTTATCTTTTCCAATTTCCTCCGATCCTTCTTCATCGTTACTAGAGTTGGTGTCCCAGCTCTCTGTTCCATCTTCTTCCTCCGGTTTTTCCTCCTTGGGTTCTTCAGTTCTCTCCCGACCCCTTTCTTCTTCTGCATTCTGTTTATTAGGACTAGGGGTCTTAATTTTTCCTCTTCTGCTTACATTTTCATTCTTTTTATTCCCCGGCAACTTATTTTTCCCCTGTTTGGGATACTTAACCAGTGCCCTATTCTTGCAATAGCCTTCAATAAGTATAATAAGGCCTTCATGAAGAATAGGGCGAAAATCCTTTTTCCTATGAGCATAAAAGGCTTTAAATTAGGGAGTAGCGAAGATAGAAAGGAAAAGACAAGCTAACCTTATGCCTGAAGTGGTTGAGGAAGACAAAATGGAACTTATGCACTCATTTGCTTCTTCCGTCCAGGATGAAGTACTCCCTTATACAGCTTAGGACATCCCTCCAAATCCCTTTAATCTGATCCAACTCATAAAAATCTCCATTTTTGACCAACTTCTGCTCCTCCTCATCCGTTTTGGGGAACTTACTTGATGTTTATTAAGTATGTAAAATGATAATAAATAATTTATGTAAGGTGATTTATGTTTTTTTGTTCATTGATAAGGTCCATCTAGACCATAGTGTCTTAAATGTTGCATGAAGGTGAATTAGGTCTCCATGGGACCTACTAAAGGCTTGAGGGCTAAAAGAGGTTTCATAAGGTGAGATACTGACTTGAAAGTGTTGTATGGCTTATTAAAAACAAACATGTTATGGATGAAATTGTGTTAAAGTGTTTAATTTTTTTCCATATTTGGTTAAGGGATACTATTATCTAAGCGAAATAGGTGGCCTAATAGAGTGTTAATTGTTTAGGTCTTGCTTAAGCCTAGTGTGGTGTTTTGAGCCTTTTGAAGCATGGTCGGCATAATGAATTGATTTATATTGTATTTAATGCATAATAAGATATATTTTTATGTTTATCCAAGTGTTAAATAATCCTTAAGGGTTAAGTAAAGTGTTATGGCTGATTAAGATTGATTGGAGAAAGAATAATACATATTTAGAAGGCCATTTTGGCCTCATGGTGCTTGTCAGATAATTAGTGTTTGAAGCGAATTATATATGAATTTTTAGAATGTTAAAAGACAATTAAAATAATAATAAAATAAATTTGAATATTTTATAAGTGTATAACATTATTTATTTAAGGTCATGAGCAAGTAAGAAGATTTATTTCAAGGTTATTATGCCTATTTTGCTTTGGTAACCTAGTGTAAAGGTTTTGTTAGTTGAAGAGTGAAGATAATGATATGAGAGTTTTAAGAAGTGTGTAATGGAATGAAAATAACTATAATAACATGTTTAACATGTCATCAAGATCAGATAGTGGTTTTGAAGGTGGTGAGATAATTAGATTGTTTATTTTAAAGCTAGATAGGTCTATTTGTCTAGTTGAGTGATGTAGAAGAGGAAGAGGATTTTATGAGGTATAAATGATTTTTTTTTAATGTTATAAAAATATAATAAAATAATTAGGTGTGTAAGACATTAGATCATAGGTATAGATCATTTTGGGGTAATTGATCATCTTGGGAGATGTAGTCTCCTTGCTATTTAGTGCTAGCTAAAGATCAAGTGGGTACTTGACTAAATTGAGGGGTGGGTACTCCTTGATTAGTTTTTGATGATATAAATTGAAGAAATGTATTTATAGGATAGTATTCCAAAGCTTTTTTCAAGTGGGTTTCCTCCCCCATGAGGGTTTTCCACATTTTTTATGTGTTATGTGCTTTTGATCTTGCATTATTATTTTGTTCATTGCAATCAATGAATTATATGATTCATGAATGTTTATGTTGAATGGTTAATATTTTGAAGAATTATAATTGAAGTTAATTTTCTTGTATCACTAATTCCTACCCCCCCCTCAGTTATTTTACTTCTAATAGTATGTTAGTGATGTGCTGACCATGTTTGAGGGGTCATAAGAGGGTCAAGAGTGCTTAGTGTACTTGTGGAAGTGAAAGGAATCCATCTGAGTAGTCCTGTGAAGGTCTAGGTTATCCTAATAATCTTTATAGAATTTCCTAAGTAATAATATTGATTATTTCATCATTCACATGTGTGAAGGTGTCAAAAAAATGGTCACATGGTCTATTCATTTTTGTTCCTAGAACATGTGTTTAAAATTTTAGGTCTTGACATGATGTCTATAAAACGTTATGGTGGTTCAAATTTTCTCTCCCAAACATATTTCACTAGTTTCCATAGTCAAATTTGCATTAAAAAGTGATCGTTGGAATTTAAATATTTGAATTTATGAAGGAAAATTAGTCTAAAATATTTTGTTTATAAATTTTGATGGTGGATGAATTTGATGATGGATTAAAAATCAAAGTGGTATATAAATTCAAGATAAATCAAGGGAAAATTATTTTAAGTTTTTACTAGTTGTAAATTTACATTTATTGTGGTTCAAAGTTGACTAAGGATTTGACTTTCTTATGTAAGCGACCCGAGAAGGATGTTTAAGTTTTTATTGATAGTGTTTTGATGTTTCATGGTGAATTATCTATTAGAGAGTGTTTTAGACCCCTAAGGATCATCTCTATGGATTTTGGATGTTTTAATAATCCATATTCAATATGAACAATTGATTAAAATTTGATTGCATATTCATTCATGGTGTTTTCATTTACAAGGCAAATGTTTGATAGGTTTTTCATATGTAGATGTGTGTATTGATTAATGTAATCACTTGAGGATGTCATAGGGGTCATGTTTCATGGAAATATGTGATTTTAATTGGTCTTATATTCTTATTTTTTCTTCATGAAGTGTTAAAATGATGAACAGGTCTCCATGGACCTATAAGGGCTTCTTAGGCCTAATTTAAAGGTGTTGGTGCTTAAGGTTGATCTATCAAATATATGGTCAGCTTATGTAGGTGGTGTTGATATTTTTATAAGTATTATAGAAGCCTTAAGGGTTAAGGAATGTCTCATGGCTGACCAAGAAGGTGGTGATCATAAAGGCTCTATAATAAGCATAAATAAAGATGAAGGTTTCTAGAGTTGACAAGTGAAGAAAAGAGAAGTGTGAGTGTGCATGGTGGATGGATTAAAGAGCATATTAGTGTGAGGAATATTTGTGTGACCTAGTGGTCATATTTTCTATGTTTTAATATTCTTCTTACAAGGTTGAAGAATAAACATGAGCAAAAGGATGTAGAGTGATTTAGAAGGTTATTTTTGATGCATTGCTTGTGTTTGCAAGCTTGAGAGTGGGTTTTATCCCCTATGAAGGTTTCCAATATAATCCATGTGTTATGTGATTTGATATTTCATATTTTCCTTTTTTATTTACAATAACTTGTTTATATGCTTCATGAATGCTCATGTTGAGTAGCTAAGAGTTTAAAGTTATCAATTTGGAACTAAATTTATTACATCACTGATTCACCCCCCCCCCCCCTCTCAGTGATTGTACCTCTAATAATTAGTATCATATCCATAACTTATTTTCAAATTATAACCACTTTATGGTAATAAAAGTTACAATGGGTACTCATCAAATGTAAGGTGGTTTCTCTACTAAGTAATCACCATTAGTCAATGGATTTAACTATGCTTTTTAGAGTGCAAAGATGAAACCCTACATGATGTCTCTAGGTTTTCACATTTTTAAATTTATTATGGATGGGTATTATACGCCCCATACTAAGATAACTAGTGTAATTGATAAGTAGTTGAGTAAGAAAAATTCTAAATATATGAATGCTAGCATTTGTGGCCTATCAAAGGCTAAGGTCACCAAGATAATCCAATGCAAGTCTACTAAGGAAATTGAGGACAAATTAAAGATTATCTATGAATGGGATTAAAAATTTAAGTTGGATAAGTTAAAAACCTACTAAATATACTTTAAGGGCCTCAAAATGAATGAAGAAGATACTATGACATCCTATCTTCTAAGGGTTGATGAGGTGGTAAGCATGATGAGAGGTCTTGGAGAAGAAATTGAAGAAGATACTATAGTAAGAAAGGTATTAAGGTCTCTCACCCTCAAGTTTGATTCAAAAATTTAAGTTTTAAAAGAAATTCATCATCTCACCAACATGCAGATGGATGAATTAGATGGCATCCTTATTTCCTATGAGATGAGAGTTAATGAGGATAAACCACCAAATAAGGATGTAGCCTTCAAGGTGATCAAGGAGACAAAAGGAAAGAAGAGCAAGTTATGTTTTGAAGACTTTGATCTTAATAAAGATCAACTTGAAGCCATTATTGCAAGAAATTAAATGTAGGATTAGGTAAATATTAATGGAAACTTCCTTTTAAATGTTTTTCATATGGTAAAGTTGGTCATTTTTTAGCTAAATGCCTAGATAGAGGCAAATCTAAACACAAATAATTTCATTACAAATGTCATGAGGATGATCACAAGAAATATGAGGTTCCTAGTAAATATAAGAAGTTCTTAAATTGGAGAAATGGAAAAAAAGAGCCATGATGAATGAAAACCCAATGAGGTGAATGAAAAATAGGTTCAAAATAGATTGTTTGTCATGAAAAAACAATGTACAAGTTCAAGTGTCAAAGAGTAAGTCTTATCTTCCCAAGTGGACAATAAGATCAAGAAATATTATGAGTCAAAAAGAAATAATGAAGTTAAGAAACCATTCAAAGTCAACTTATTGATGAGGTAGTATTACAATTCAAATGAGAGCATGGAGATGTGGAAGTCTCCTAAGGTTTGGGACCTTTAGTCTTTCTATGATAGGTGGCTGTCCCTATCTATGATTCTTAAGTGACATCTTTCATA
Source organism: Torreya grandis (assembly GCA_037957365.1). Classification (NCBI taxonomy): domain Eukaryota; kingdom Viridiplantae; phylum Streptophyta; class Pinopsida; order Cupressales; family Taxaceae; genus Torreya; species Torreya grandis. The sequence goes on along the minus strand of JARHVA010010639.1, from coordinate 118,919 downwards.
TGTAGAAGTAAGTGTGTGTGCTCTAGGTTATGTACAAGAGGTTATAGTTAGTATAGAGCTATGTAGAGTTATTGATTAGTCTTTAATACCAATTCCTTTATGGTATAAGAATAGATGATATTATGTTGATCAATCCTTATGTTGATCATATATGTTTATTAGTTAAGAGGGAAAACCAAGTTCATGAGATTTATCCAAAGGTTTTTGATGGAAAGATTCAAGAAATCTATTCAAGGACATTTGTCCTAAAGGTAAGTTTTAGTCAAATTTGGATGCTTGGTTTAGAATGTCAAATCATGTATAATGAAGATAAGACTGATATGGAGTGTATAAAGGATGTGCATAAGTGACATTCATGGGGTTTCATGCATTGGATTAGTCACATGAAGATTTCATGACCATTTATTTAGTTTGACCATTTTGCTCAGTGTTCACTACCTAGTGAGAGCTCATCTTGCAAAATTGGTGTATTTAAGGTCTATGAGGCCAACCAAAGTGGAGGATAGTTGGATTTTATGTGTACATATACAAAAGGTGTTGAATAAATGTTATAAGGCTTCCATGATTAGTTTAATGTGTTTTGGCATAGTGATAGGTGTATACATAGGGTCTGTAAGCATAGTCATGAGGTTTCCAAGTGTCAAAAACAATATTTATGAGTATTCAAGATGACTTTATGGTATATAAAGGTGTGTTGACCTCATATAGGTATACTCCAAGTGGTTTCAATATTTTAATGTCTCTTGAAGGAAAGTTGAAGATTTTTTATGACTCTTAGGTATTATAGTCCTTGTTTAAGGGCTAGTAGGTCAAAAACCATTTCTTGGTTCTATATGTTCCCAAAGGAGTCAAACATAAAAATTTGGTACACTAGTATTTATTGGTGACCTCTGTGTGTGAGATAAGTTTTATGAGTTAGGATTGACCTATTGATGGTAAGTTGACCACATTTCTCTTTGATTTCATAGTGTTTTAGCCTAATTAGGTTAATTACCTTCCTAAAGGATTTGAGATCTAAGGCTACCTAATGGGTAATCAAAAATTACTTTATAGTCATCTGAAAGTGTATTATTTGTTGTATGTTTGAAGAATTGTGAAAATGGAAGACTAATTAATATGTAAATTTGTGAAGGAGATATGGTGCAGAGGAAGATTTGGATAATTATTATTGGTATACATGAGGGTTAATATGATTTTACTCCAAATATGAAGTTTATAAGGATGAAGTTTTATACATAGAAAGTTATGGGCTCTGCAAGGTTCAGGTAGGGCTAGGCCTCTAAACAAGGTTAAGTGATTCAAATGGAATTTTTGGTTAGTTTATCCAAAAGAAAAAGATATTATTGTTTTCATATGATTTTTAATCTATTTTGAGCATATTTCATGATTAAAGAATATATTAAACATCTGTTGGTGATCATGGAGTTGGCTTATGGCATAAAATTTGAAGGCAACTATGAAGTTTCATCATGGTTGGAGATGGTATGTAGGTGTTCAAGGGGTAATTAGGCTTAGGTGACTTATGGGGGAGTATATATTATTTATTTCAAGGTGTGATCACTCATATTTTCTTTATATTTTTCATTTCTTCTTCATAGAGTAGTGTATGATAAAAGAAGAGTGTTGTTAATGAGCAAACTTGAGGTAGTCATGGTAAGGAATGATATGCATAGTGATAGGGGAGATTTATATCATTTATCAAGGGATATACATTATTTATTATTGTATTTTAAAACATTTATATGTACTTAGTATCAATAGGTAATCCCACTTTGTCATTGTGTCAAAGGGGGAGAAAATGTTTGTAGAGGGAGAAATAGTATGTGCATAACTTTGTTGTTGGATTTGAAAACATTTACAAGTGTTGGGATCATTTAAAAATGGGTATATTATTTATGAATTTTCAAATATTTCCCCAAGGTGGACAATAGTATCTATGAGTTGATATGTATGCATGGTTCTCAATGACAAAGTGTTCCTTAGTGAGCATGCATGGACCTTGTAGTGTTTGTTTGGGTACGTAAGATGATGGATGTTGGTGATGTGTTGACCATATTTTAGTGGTCATATGAGGGTTAAATAGTTTTTGGTATACTTATTTAAGTGTAAGTAATACATTTGAGTAGTCTTGTGAAGGTCGAGGTTATCATAGTCATCGTGATAAAAAAATTAAGCATATTGATGATGTCAACGTTCACACATGTGAAGGTGTAAAAAGAAAGTGGTCACATGGGTATATTTAGTTTTGTTCATAAAATACATTTTTAAAATTTAATTTCTTGAAATTATATATATGAAAATTTATGGTGGTTCAAATTTACTCTCCTAGGTAGATTTCACTAGTTTCCATAGTCAAATTTGCATTGAAAAGTGACCGTTGGAGTTCAAATATTTGAATTTAAGAAGGAAAACTAGTCTTAAATATTTTTTTTATAAATTTTGATGATGGATGAATTTTATGATATATTAAAATTAAAGTGGTATATTAATTCAAGTACAATCCATTTAAAATGATTTGAAGGTTTAACTAGTTGTACATTTGAATTTATTGTGGTTCAAAGTTGACTGAGGGTTTGACTTTCTTTTGCAAGTGACCCAAGAAGGATGTTTAAGTTTTTGTTGATATTTTTTGGATATTTTATGGTGAATTATCTATTGGAGAGTTTTTTATACTCCTTGAGGATCACATATATGGATTATGGAGGTTTGAGTAATCCATAATCAGTATGAACAATTGCTTAAAAGATGCTTGTTTATTCATTCATGGTGTTTTCATGTACAAGGCAAATGTTTGATAGGTTTTTCATATGTAGAAGTGTGTATTGATGAATTTAATAACTTTAGGATGTATTAGAGTTAATGTGGCATATACTTATTTTCTTTGAATTGTGCTTGTGTTATTATTTTTACTTAGTGGAGTGTTAAATGGATGAATATATCTTCATGGACCTATAAGGGCTTCTTAGGCCTAACTAGAATGTGTTGGTGCTTAAGGGTGGTCTATAAAAGGTATGGTTGAACTATGTAGGTGGTTTTGATATTTTTATAGGTGGGATAAAATCCTTATAAGTTAATAAATGTCATGTGGCTAACCAAGAAGGTGGTGATCATGAAGGCTCTATAATAAGCATAAATAAATATAAAGGTTTCTAGAGTTGGAAAGTGAAGAAAAGAGAAGTGTGAGTGTGTTTGGTTGGGATTGGAGAGTAAAGCACTATGAGGCATATGTGTGTGACCTAGTGGTCATATTTTTGATGTTATAATAGTGTTATTTTAGGGTTGAATATTGAGGATGAATGAAAGGGTGTAGAGTGATCCAAAAGGTTAATTTAAATGCATTATTGTGTTTGTAGGCTTGAGAAAGGTTTTTATCTCCCATGAGGTTTTCCCACATAATCCATGTCTTATGTGCTTTGATCTTGTATATTTTACTTTGTCCTTTATAATAACTATTTTATATTCTTCATTAATTCTTATCTTGATTACTTAAGAGTTTGAAATTATCAATTATAATTGAACTTATTACATCACTAATTCACCCCCCCCCTCAATGATTCTACCTCTAGAAAATCAATGATAATTCTTTTTTAATTGGAATTTATTCTATCAATTGACACCAATCCTATTAGGATTAAAATCAATTTATTATGTTTAATAAACAAGACCTAAGAACTTATCATAAGCCTCTATTTCCAATCCCTTTTTTGATTACATTTTTTTGAACATGGTCTTTTGCTTGTAGATGACTCTACCTGGTTTACTTCATGATGTGAGTAGCATCATTTATTTCCCCATAGTTTCTCAACCTTTGTTTGCAGATCAAAGCAACATAACCTTTGAGATATCCCTCTATTTCATCATCTATTCAGCCTATCATGAATCCTATGAAGAACCATTAATTGTTATCCAAGATCATGTAAATTTTACTTCTACTTATTGAGAAGAATATTTCATTTACATTCCTAAATTAATCAAGAAAGAAAATATAAATTAGATTTATTATCACATAGTTTATAAATTATAATTTATTATGTTTATTATTCTCTTAATTGTATAAATAGTGGATTGATATCTATCTAAGGAAGTGGACCAGTTCCTAAAATTGATCTTTGATCAGGTAGACCAACCATCTCTTTTATTAATCTATTTTCTTGTCAAGTATTCACATGTGTGCAAGTTAGCCTTCCCATCCAAAAAGGATCTCTCAAAATCACATGGATTAAAGTAGTGTGCAACATATTCTAATCCATAGGTATCCACATAAACCCTATTTTATTTTGAGTTTTTTGTAATTAATATTAAATTTTAAAAGAAAATGAAAAACTACTTAAACATTTTAGCATGCTCGATGAGACCCCTAACATCTCACTTTTTTTGTTATAATTCATTTCTAAACTTATTTATTTCTCTCCCTTTCTTTTGTATGTTCAATTCATCAAAATAAAATCAAAGTTGAATTTTTCCTTTTTAAAGGTTAAAGAATATGCATCCATTTATCCTACTTAATTTACTCATATAGAATAATCTAGGTGGTGAATTTATCATAGTCATCACTTTTATCACACATAGACAAAATCAAATTCACAATAAACTCAACAAAATATTTGACATAAGGGAAGTAAAGGGGATTTCATCACCTCATGAAAACCTTCTTCCCAATGATTCCACTTGGATTTCACCACCAAGGGGATGACTAACTCAATTTTTTGGCTGAGTATAATCTTTGGTTTATCAGTATATTATAGTTAAGAAACCAACACCCTTATGCTATGGTGTGTGAAGTGAGGGGGTAGGCCCCAATACCAAGCCATGTATTGTTAACAATACAAAAATCCTTGATTTTTAAAACAAAACTTGAGACCATCCTTAGATTAACACTTTCTAGGACCCTCAATATCCTTATTTTTTATTTTTTACACACTTTGAGTTAAGAAATTAAAAAAATTTTATAAATGACTTTAGTGTGTGCATATTTTTATCCTCACTTAAAATTAGATAATAAAAAAAATCTTTTGCCTGATTTTTTATTTCTTGTTTTTTTACCACTACATGGTTTTGATGTGAAAATAGTCACAAAAGAAAACCAAACCCATATCTTCATTTTCATCTATGGAGAATTATCTTAGAACCCCTACTTCTCCTGAGTCCATAGGGAAAGACATTCCTCAGTATATAGCACCTACATAGGCTATCGGGTCTCTAGCTAGACTTGCCATAGATTGGTATAACTCAATCCCCTAACATTCCCTTTTTTCATTTCAGTGGCTAGTTAAAATATTCATAGAACACTTTTCCATCAATATAGAAATAAAATTTACCATTATGGACCTTTATGCCATTCAATAATTTGATGATGAATCCATCACTTAATTTGTGACTAGATGGATAAGTCTAATCAATCAACTCACCTTATCTCTACCATAACCTAAATTAATTAAGTTATTTGTGAGAGCATGTGCCAAACACATCTCATCAAAAATATGGGTATAGTCTTTTAAAACCTTTTATGAGGCCTTTTCAATGGCCTATAAGCTTGAAATTAGATCCCTCAAAGAAAGGAAGGTTAAACTACAAAACAAAAATTTAAAATCATATCCCTCCAAAGGGACCAATAGTAAGAACAATAACAAAACCAAAGGGGTTGCCAATGCTATAGTTCTAAATTTATCACCATCTCAAACCAAAAACCAATCTAAGCCATCCACTTCATAGGCACAATCTAAGAAGTTGTTAACACACTTTATACCAAAATAATATACCCCTTTAGGAGAGTCATATGCATCTATTTTAGATAAATTACTAAAGGCTTCACTAGTAAAGCTCCCTCCTATAAGGCCTCTTGATGAGTCTCATCCTAAACCTAGTTGGTTTAGGGAAAATGACTTCTATAAAATTTTCCATGTTAGGCCATGATGTTAGTAGATGTTATAATTTCAAAGGATTAGGAAAAAATATTATAGATCAGGGAGAATTACAATTAGATAATCCTAATTCCCCTAAAAAAATATATATATACATATTCAAACAACCATTTCCCAATCATGCCTCTACATCAAATTCTATGTAAGCTAGATAACAATCCACATCAGAACATGAGACTCACAGAATTAACACCATCCATGACCAGATTTTACCTAAAGAGTTTTTTGATTCCCCTATCCTTGATCTCCTCATGGGAGACACTTTTAAACCATCCAAACTAAGAAGAGGAATCCCTAGAACTTCCTCTAATTTTATAGATCTCATTGCTTGGGACCCATTGGAAGAAACCCTATATAAAAGCACTCAAGAGATAAAAGAGGAAAAGCTTATTAAAGAGGTTTGTGTATACATTATATAATATTCTATTCCTCACATCATTTCAATACCCACATCTCACATACCTATTTCCTCTATCCTATTACTCCCTAAGGAAACTATTGTGTTACCTCAAACTATCTCTAGATCAATTCCCACTATTTCTAGAGAGGCACTAAATAGTATAGGGAACAAGGGGAAAGACATAGATACCAAGAACAAAAATATAGGATCCCCAAGGGGAAAATATCTTTAAAATCCTCCTATTAGAATTAAACTACCTAAAGAGGACATCCCTACAACCCCTGAGTAGATGCAAAAAGGAAAAGCACCACTACCCCCTATTTAGATGAAAGCATTTATACTAGGGCCCCATATTTTAGCTAAATTGAAAGTTATTGTAGAATCTACCACTAAAACACATGTAAAATCATAATGAAGTATCCAAACTATGGTCATGCCAATCCATAATCCATTAAACCCCTATCTGATACCACCTTTACAATCAGATGACCAAGAACCTACCTTGTTTATTACTACCCAGATATATCAAAATTAGATTAAAAGAGTCATGATAAATAATGGAGTCAGTATAAACATTATCTCTTCCCACATATTTAAATAACTATAACTACTTGATATAGTGGTAGTCCAATCACTTATCATTCTATGAGCTTTTAATGATACCATTACCCCTGCATTAGGAATGGTAGTACTTCACATTTAGGTAGGTGCATAGGTTAATCCTAAATTTTTCTACATTATTGAAAGAGAATTTTAGTATATCATTCTCCTAGGATGTCCTTGGATATGTGCTATGTACTATGTCCCCTTTACATTACATTATTGTATTAAAATTAAACATGAAGGAAAAATCCACATCCTAGCTAACCCTCACCGTTTCAAAACTTGAAACCTTCCCTTTTGGCCTAATGAAGTCCTAATTCCATTGCAAATTGTTACCCCATCCTCATCCAACAAAGAATCCACTAGCACAACCATCCTTACATCTAGACTAGATAAGGAATTCATCAATTCCATATTTCAACATCTTTCAATCAGAGAGTACCAATTACAAACACTTAATACCCTCCTTACTCTACAAGAATATGGACATCCTAATAAACAACTATCTTATTATTTAAATATAGGGTAAACTATGCTCTTTAGGCCACCATTCTTTTGCACCCACCTAATCTATGGGAGATTAGACTAGCCTTCTTCATCTCCTTCTGAAGAAGTCTAGGCTAAACTATTTTCATCCAACTTTTCATTCCTTGATGAACCTCATTTTTTAGAGACATATCTGTAAAGGTACACCTATTAAGGTTTCGATATAGGACATTACAAATAGGGTCTACATGAGGTTATATTGGGGGAGTTTTAAAAACACCATGAGAAACACAACCTTAGATTTAGCAAAAATCCCAAATCCTCCTTGAAGCTTACTCTTCCCCCCATCCTTGAAGAGGATACACCATCCTTTCCATCTGACACCCCTTCCTTGATTTATAGCCTTGTATCCATTCTACCTAAAAAAAAATTAGTTAACATTATTATAGTAGATCTTCTCATCTATCAGTTAGATGGTGAGGTTTCAACCCTTTCTCTATCCTACCTTGACATGATAGGGAAGGATTCTCCCACCATCCTTGTTCTTCACTGCTAGGATGATGAGTCCATCTTAAATCATTTAGGTGCCAAGAACTCCGATCTATGTACATCCATCCCATCAAAAACTTCTAGTATTCTGAATGAGGCCATCATTGATGTTAACATAGGATCCCTAGAGACTACATGGATCATTAAGGTCATTAAATCCTTAAATCCTTAGGAGTACCAAGACTTTACTACATTTTTAGCTGATCACAATGAGTCAATCTCTTAGTCCTATATTTATATGCTTGGTATTGATCCTACTAGCATCAAAATTAATATTTTTACATTCCCTGATGCTAAGCCTATCAAGAAGAAGCTTTGGAAAATGCATCCTCATATTGTACTCTTGGTTAAATAAGAGTTACAACATGTCAGGAATCTAGAACAACAAACATGCTCTGACACCACTCGTTAGGATCTTGCTCTTCAGAAAGAGCACAGTATGATTACCAAATATATAAGCAATTGAATATACAGAAATAACCAGAAACACAAGTAACTAGAATTCACCAATAGCACAGAATATGAGAGACAATACACTATCTTGTATTAACAATATACAGAAAAGAATACATCAAAGAGCCGCCACACTCTTTCACCTTACAGAGATTCGCCACACCTCAAGTGTACAGTAATTCTTCTCACACACACTCTCCTACACAAAAACGGTCCCAACAACCAACTCACACACAGAATTGGTGTTCACCTCACCAACCAGTCAGTAATAACCCTGCCGGTACATCAAGCACTCTATAGCACTTCAAGCTGATCTCTCATGAACCTGCAACCTGCAATTCAAAGACCAAGCTTACATGTAGATCTCTAATGAGCTTGCAACAACCTGCAACTCATAGATCTTACAACTAGAAGGAACTCTTCCTTTCTATCTCATGCCTTAAACAATACATGCCAATGGGTCTATAAATAGATCCCTAACTCAAACACTAACTTAGACTCTTAATTTAGACAATTATCCTCGCAACCCAAGACTCTGGCTGGTCTTAACATGCAAACTCATAGTTCACTTAACTAACTGTCCGTTAAACGAACACTTCGGGAACACACAGGTGACCGACGTCGGTCCCTGCTGGTCTGGTTCTGCCGACGTCGGCCGACTTCCTGCCGTCGCCGGTTGCCTTCTGCACTGGATCCTGCCGACGTTGGTCATACTGCCGATGCCGGTTCCTGTAGAACTCAGCAACCATCTGTTCCTAGTTTGCAAAGGTTGAAGCTTTTAGCTCCACAACCTAACAATCTCCCACTTGGAGATAAACAGCTGCAACTTGTACCTGTACCTGTACATCGTCTAGTTTGTTTCCTTGGCTTTGTATCCCTCCTCAAGATCACTCTTGAAGACCAACCACCACAAAATCTGTGATGCAAAATATGTCATCCAAATTACCTGCCACATCCGCATCTACAACCATGTAGAAAAAGGAACTTGACCCTGCATAGCATGTGCACCTGCTACTGGTCCCACTGAACTGCCCTTCAGTATTACTCTCCCGGATTGACTCCAAACTTGTGACAACTCCCACTGCTTGGGAAAACTTAGGTTTAGTACATACCATGCACTCAACCTCATTATGTGCATCAAGACACCTGTTCTATGAACTGTCTAACCATCGGTGTGCTAACCGGCTTCACACAATCATCCTGAAACAAAGTCAACAAGACATCCATGTCTCTAGATCACACTCATGCCAAAGAATCTTGCTGCTCCCAGATTCTCCATGACAAACCCCTGAACTAGCTTTACCTTTAGTTTAGCAATACCTGTATATGTAACCCTGCAACAAGCACATCATACAGAAAATAGAATAGTGTAGCTAATACTATCCAACCTGGTAAAGAGAAACACAATGATCAAACCTCCATTGCCCTGCAGCTAATACAAGATCATATACCCTGATCTTCCATCTCACGTATCCATTTCCACTCTTCTTCATCCTCAACATCCATTCGTCTCTCAGTGCTTACTTCCAGCTGGCAACACTACCCAAAACACCTGTTTGGTTCTCCTCCAAGGAATCACATCCTCATCCATGCCAAGCTCCCACTGTTTCCTGGATCTACCTGTTCTGCTTCTTCAATAACTTCCTGGTCCTATGCCATAAGTGAGCAATAAGTAGTTTAAAGAAGGGAAATGATGAATTTAAGAACTTACTTACACCTTCAGTCCTCCAAATGGGCGCTTGAGACTCCATGACAACTAGCTGTCCACCCAAAATTTGTCTCAGTAACCGATGCCGGTCACATCTCAGTCTACAGCCGACCGATGTCGGTTCCCTGCGACTGCCTCTCTGCCGACGTCGGTTTCCCCTGGCCGACGTCGGTCTCTGTCTGCCCCGAGTCACCGACGTCGGGCTGCACATAGCCGACGTCGGTCCCTGTCTGGACGCCGACGCCGGTTTTCCTGCCGACGTCGGTCTCTGTGTTTTTCTTGTGAGACCTGACTTTTTCCCGTGAGCTCTTTTTGGATCAAAACCTTGTCCAAATCACCCTTGCTCTGCTCAGAATTCCTCTGCACCTTATGCTGAACTCTGTCCGTCACTTTCTCCTTGAAAACCAAGGCTTTCCCGTTCTTGTCACTAGCATCGGATTCCTCAAGAAACCTTACCTTCTTCTTCTGCATACAGAAACCGCGATCCATGCCTTCCAAATCCGAAAACATATTCTTTGACTCAAGAACCAGCATCTCCTTCTTATCTATGTGACCAAGCCTATCAGGCCACATCTCTGAATCTACAACTGAAGTAGATAACCCAGAAAGAGAATCAGTAAAACAAGTAGATAGATAAAGCGTACCTACTTTCTTACCTCTAGCTATAACAAGTGTACCCTTGGTAACCTTCCAAGAGTCTGCTGAGAGAGTTACTGTGCAACCCTCTTCACCCAAACTTCTAACAGAAATCAGATTCCGCTTCAGAACTGGGACATGCATGACCTCTTTTAACACCCATGTGTCACCTGTCTGCAATTTCAGCTTCACTTTGCCTTTGCCAACAATCTGACAAGGCTTACCATCCCCTACACAAATTTCTCCAAAGTCTCCCTGGACATACTCATGAAAAAATTCTCTATGTGGAGATGCATGAAAAGAGGCACCAGAATCTAATACCCAAGATTCTACTTTATCCAAAGAACATACCAGAGCATCCTGTGCATCGTAGCCTGCAACATCTGCTTCTTCTCCATGTTCTTCATGATGATCTTCACCCGATCTGCAATCTCTCTTTAAGTGCCCTTGCTTTCCACATTTCCAGCAGGTTATTCTGCCATACCTGGACTTGGATCTTTTGCCTGTCTTCGACCTTAATCTCCCACGCTCTGTCCTCTCTCTTGGCCTTCCTCTTCCTTCAACACTCAAAGCATTTCCAGATAATTCACCTGTGCTTTTCCTGCGTATCTCTTCATTCAAGATTACACTCACAACATCATCCACTTTTAAGACTTTTGAAGGAGACACAGTATTAGAAACTGCCATTACCAAACCTTCCCAACTTTCAGGTAATGAACACAAGATTAAGAGAGCTCTAAGTTCATCATCAAATACAATATTCACTGAACTTAACTGGTTTACCAAACCATGGAAATCACTAAGATGGCTATGAATAGATCCACCTTCCAACATTTGCAAATTAAATAAACGCTTCATAAGAAATACCTTGTTTGAAGCCGAGGGTTTTTCATACAAATTTGCCAAAGATTTCATCAACTCCACCGTTGTCTTACACTGTGATAAGCTGGAAATCACAGATGAATCAAGACTCAATCTAACAGATCCCAGAGCCTTCCGATCAAGAACCTCCCATTCTTCATCTTTCATATCCAAGGGTTTGCTAGCAACCCCACCCAACGGTAAGTACAAATCTTTCTGATACAGATAGTCCTCAATCTGCATCCTCCATAATTGGTAGTTCTTGCCATTAAACTTTTCCATTCGTAGTTGACTTCTTTCTGCCATTGCTCAACTCCCACTCAAACAGAAACCCTGTGAGTAACCTGTAATCAAAACACACTACCCAAATCTACACCAATCTGTTAGTATCCCAACCAAAAGCTCTGATACCACTTGTTGGTATCAAGCTCAAGAACCTACAACCAAGGCTCTGATACCACTTGTCAGGAATCTAGAACAACAAACATGCTCTGACACCACTCGTTAGGATCTTGCTCTTCAGAAAGAGCACAGTATGATTACCAAATATATAAGCAATTGAATATGTGGAAATAACCAGAAACACAAGTAACTAGAATTCACCAATAGCACAGAATATGAGAGACAATACACTATCTTGTATTAACAATATACAGAAAAGAATACATCAAAGAGCCGCCACACTCTTTCACCTTACAGAGATTCGCCACACCTCAAGTGTACAGTAATTCTTCTCACACACACTCTCCTACACAAAAACGGTCCCAACAACCAACTCACACACAGAATTGGTGTTCACCTCACCAACCAGTCAGTAATAACCCTGTCAGTACATCAAGCACTCTATAGCACTTCAAGCTGATCTCTCATGAACCTGCAACCTGCAATTCAAAGACCAAGCTTACATGTAGATCTCCAATGAGCTTGCAACAACCTGCAACTCATAGATCTTACAACTAGAAGGAACTCTTCCTTTCTATCTCATGCCTTAAACAATACATGCCAATGGGTCTATAAATAGATCCCTAACTCAAACACTAACTTAGACTCTTAATTTAGACAATTATCCTCGCAACCCAAGACTCTGGCTGGTCTTAACATGCAAACTCATAGTTCACTTAACTAACTGTCCGTGAAACGAACACTTCGGGAACACACAGGTGACCGACGTCGGTCCCTGCTGGTCTGGTTCTGCTGACGTCGGCCGACTTCCTGCCGTCGCCGGTTGCCTTTTGCACTGGATCCTGCCGACGTCGGTCATACTGCCGACGTCGGTTCCTGTAGAACTCAGCAACCATCTGTTCCTAGTTTGCAAAGGTTGAAGCTTTTAGCTCCACAACCTAACACAACACCTTATATCTATTGAATTTATCTAATTGATTTATTACCCTAAATGGGTATCTAACATCATCCCTATAATGAATCCTATAAGGGGACTTCACCTTTGTACTGACTTTCAAGACCTCAATCCCACTTGTCCAAATCATGACTTCCCTCTCCCCAATATTTATTAGTTAGCTAATTTAACCACTAACCATGAAATTTTGTCACTAATGGATGGTTTTTATAGATAAAATCAAATCCTTATCATACAAAAAGACCAATATAAGACCTCATTTATTACTCTCTAAGGGACTTTATACTATCACATTATTATTTTTAGCTTAAATAATGTAGGAGCTACCTATCAAAGATACATGATCTATATTTTCCATGATATTATCCATCAAATTATGGAATATTATGTAGATAACCTCCTTAGTAAATTGAATTTATAAAAATATCACCTTTCTATTCTAAAATTTATTTTCGACCACCAAATCCAATTTTGCATCCATCTAAATTCTAAGGAATGCATTTTTAGAGTATTTATGGGAAAACTTCTAGGATTTATTGTCTCCATCCATGGGATAAAAGTAAACCCTACCAAAATCAAAGTCATCTTAGAAATTCCACTTCCATCCAATCCTAAATAGCTCTTAGTTTGCAAGGAAATTTATAATCTATCCATCATTTTATCTCCCACTTATCTAATCATTGTCAACCTTTCCATCACCTTTTAAGGAAAGATATCTAATTTAAGTTGGATTTTGGTTGTCAAGAGGCTTATAAATATCTTAAGAGATACATTCTCTCACCACCAGTTCTCACCCCTCTAAAAAGACCACCATTCTTCTTGTATATTTCAATTACCAACCATGCCCTTGGAGCTATGATGGCCCATTGTGATGAAAATCACAAAGAAAAGGTAGTACACTACATCAATCATATACTTGTTTAATATGATATGAATTATTATCATACTAAAAAGTTATGCCTAGATTTGGTCTTTGTTTCTATTAAGCTATGGCATTATCTGCTCAATCATAAAACTTACATCATCATGAATACAAATCCCCTAAAATTTATGCACCCTAAGCCTTATCAGAATCAATGAATGGGTAAGTGGCTTATGTTTCTAGCATTATTTGAACTAGAGTTTATCAGTGTAAGAGTAATACTCTTTATAATTATAAGACACTAGCTGATCAATTATTATCTACCTTTGAGCATTATGCTATCCAAGCCACTCCACACTAAACTAAAAAATGCTTGGATACTATGGATTCCCTAACCTCTTTTATCTTGTACTCATCATAAGAGTCTAAGTTATTTATCCTTATTCATAGGTTTAATCAACCCTCTTTTACAAAATTTGACCTTGCATCCATCCACAATGTGGAGGAGAATCCATCAGATCTTTAGTATTTATAGATATTTGATTAGTTATCCATGGGGATTACTCCTCTGGGTCTATCTAAAAATTCTAAGCAAGGCTTTTAGAATTATGTCACCCATTTGTTCATACTAGGGGGTGTCCTTTATAATTATGGTTTTGAAAACATTCTTCTTTTTTATCTCCAAAATCCTAAGGCAACCCTCTCTATCAAAGAAGTTCATGATGGATCATGTGGAGTCCACTTTAATGGCCAACCTATCACTAAAATAATCCTAAAATTAGGCTATTATTGGCCTATTTTAAATCAAGATTATTATAAATACATTAATAAGTGCATCAAATGTTAGTACATGATAACTTATCCCATATCCCTAGTCAAGCATTGCAAGTTGTTCAAGAATTTTGGACCATCTCTCAATGGGGGCTTGTTATTATAAGACAAATCAATCCTAAATTGTCCTAGTGTCATGGGTTTATCATTACCACCATTGATAATTTTACTAATTGGGTGGAGGCTATCTCCCTTATCTCATCTAAAGAAGACAAAATCATTGAATTCATTACTCAAAATATTATTTTTTGCTTTGGCATCCCTCATAAGATCATCATAGATAACTAAACATATATTAATAATAATAAAGCTCAAGAGATTTATGATTCTTTTAGCATTCAGCTCAACTTTTCCTAGCCTTAATATCCTCAAGATAATGGATAGGTTGAGTCATCAAACAAGACTCTAATCTAAATCCTAACCAAAGTCATCAATGAAGTAGGAAAAAATTGGCACTTGCATGTTCCTATGGTTTATGGGATTTTCAAACTAATATTTGAACCCTACAAGTGCTACACCTTTCTCCCTAGTCTATGGTATTGAAATTGTACTTCCTCTTGAAGTTTAATTCCATCCCTTCACATTTCCATGAAAGATATCATTTTTTAATATATCTCTCATCAAGAAAGATTAGACTAGCTTGAAATCTTAGATGAACATTACTCAACTACCCTTGACCATCTACATGTATATTAGGAAAGAATTAAACGTGCCTAAAATAAACATTTAACATAACATGACTTTAACATTGGTGATCTTGTCTTAAAAGAAAACCAACATGTAACTAATATGGAAAAAAACAAAAGGGGAAAATTCAGTGCAAATTGGCTTAGACCATAGATCATCACCCATAAGTACAGATTTGGGGTACATCACTTAGCCTTTGTTTATGGAAAATTAGAATGTGAGCCTCTTAATGCATTGCATCTATGTCCTTTATATTGTTAATCAATCTTAATCACTTTGGTTGGTCTAGTTTAGTTTCTAGTTTTCATATCCCTATTACTCATACTAAATAATGATATTTGAATACATGTGGATATCTAATAACATTGCCTATTATTAACCTTAAATATGAATACTCTGACTCTATTCCTAGCATTCTCTAATTGTATAAGCTTCACCCATAAGGGGAAGGAGCTCTAAATCATTATTCTTTGAAATCCCTCCTTATCACTAAATTCATTTTGAGAATAAGTGTTTTATCCTTTATATCTAAGCTTTGGGAAATTATGCTAGCATACCTAAGGCCAATACATAAAAAAATATCATTGGGATCCAAATAAAAATCACAAGCAAATCATCTATGAAAGTAAAAGCAAAATGAATAAACTACTCCCTTAAAGGATAGTTGTATAAGTCCTCAAAATATACAAAACTATACAAATTATTAAAACCATAGACTACTCCTTCGAAGGACATCTATTTCAAAAATCATATATTAAAATATATACCAATCCCTCAAAGGATGGCTATCATGGATAAATTATCCCTAGAAAACTTCTCGCATCGGTCAACTTTATTTAATTTAGTATACTACAAACATTGATCAGTCTACATGGATTCACACACAAGAATTATAGGTTAACCCTTAGTTTTGGGTATTCAAAATAGAATTATTTTATTTATAGAACCTATTTTTAATCACATTCTAAAAAACCAATAAATTAGATCCTAAACATAGTTAACCTAAAGTTATTAGGACTTTTATTAACAATGGGTTAAGGATAAATATGCATCACTTTTTAGTCATTTTTTGGGTCATGGTACGAGCCCATCAATGAGAAAAAAGCCTTTTTTTAAATGAAATTAATTACAAAAATTCTATCCATATTAACAAATATACAAATCCAATAACTCATAAATATTTAAACAATTAGCATGATATAATCCATAATCCATTAATCATAATCCATAATCCATAATCAGATAATCAAATATGCATCCATAATCTGTAACTAAATCCATAAAAATCTATAATACATATAATTCATATCCATTTTAACCATAAAACATTATTCTATACATCAAAACCATAATCCATAATAATTGGTAATATAAGCATGATCCATAAAACATTCGATACATTTAAATCTAGTACATCACATAAAAATTCATAATCATAATAATCTAATATAATCCATAACATTAAAACCATCACATGAAAAAAACATAATATAGTCACATCGTATATGAATCCATAATCCATAATATACACAAATGTAATAATTTATAACTCTAAATCTATAATCCATCACATCATATAATCCATCGCATTATATAATCCATAAAACAATGTAAGAATCCATAACATAATCCATAAACCACTAAATCTCTGACATCCATAGAGCATAATCATCCATATAACCATCAATTATAACATAATCAATAAATATGATATATATGGATTGTGTTATAATTAATGGATATATGGATGATTATGATCTATGAATGTCATAGATTTAGTGGTTTATGGGTTATGTTATGGATTCTTACATTGTCTCATATATATATATATATATATATATATATATATATATATATATATATATCAATAATCAATGTACATCAAAATGTCTGTAGACATTTCCATGTCTCTCTGTCTAGTACAAGTGCATATATATACATGTGGAGCTATTTATTAAACTCTAATGTACTAAAATTAATACTTATCAGGTCTCCACCCCCATCTCGACCCCTATCTCCATCCCTATCTCTCCTCCTCATGACATTCCCCATACTAAGTCTATGTGCATGATCCTAGAGGATTTGCCCCATCTAGATATGTAGGTCACATAACATGGAGTCTCTTATAGTTGATCTATAATAATCCACTCATAATATCTTATCTCCACTGCTAACTGCATGTACTAATCCATGTTGATAGTCCTTGATGACCTTGTGCTCAGCTCTGCCACCTCTCCTACAATCTGTATTAAGGCCTCCCTTTCCTCCTCCTTAAGGTCTGTAAGTCCACCCTCTATCTATCTTGATCCTCCACCACCATTTCATGATTAATATGCAAGGAATTGAACCCCACCTATAAAGTATCTATTCATGTTTGCAAGGTATCCTAATTTATCCACATAATAGTTAGTTTTCCCTATGATGTAACTAGTTGTCCCTATAAAATGTATATTTATCCATTAGTGTATCCCTTTATATGATTATCTCTCCTACATATATATCTTCTTCCTCTACCTCCTCCTCTCCACCCCCATCCTCTCTCCCAACTACCTCATCTCCCATCTCATCCCCTATCTCCTCCTTTGTCTCCTTAGAATCTACCTCTTCCTCCATCTCCTCCCTCTCCTCATCCCCTCCTCTCTAGCATGGCTTAACCACCCTATCCTACTATTCCTCCCACTAATTATCCTACAAAGATGTATATGTAGGAGTACACCCCATATATTTTACGTCTTCCCCTATTGGTACATGTTCCTCCATAACTGGGACATCTCCCATCACTAGTATAGGTAACTCTCACTTTGTCTCATCCTCCCTATATATATGTGTGGCCCATGGTATATCCTACACTAAATCAAACTTACACCACACTCAACTAAAATAGAGGTGATCCTAGTGATCTCTCCTCCTCCCTATAACTAATGGTCCTTTCATGCCCCTATAAACTTTGCCTCTACCTCACGCCACTCAAGAAATCATAGATAAGGCCTCCAAATGATGTCTACAGACCTCAGCCCCTCCAACACAACCATGTAATAATCTAAATATTTAACCACTCCATATATAAAGCCTCATGCTATATCAACCTTCCACCATAGGAAGGCCATGTTATAGTCTATCTTGTACCACCATATCCATAGGGTACCAATTGGTCATAGTATCCTAATGTGCTCATATGACCAACACTTTAGTATAATAATAACATCTAAACCATACCACCTCTGGGTCCTTCAACCCTAGAGCTCCTTGTAAATTTATGCTAGTAAGGTAGATGTCCACATAAAAATGGTGTGATACTCCAGCATGTTTGCAACCATGTCAGTTAGGCTCCATGGAAATCTCCCTCCCCTTGAGTCTAGGAGTGCATAACATGAGATTTTTAGAATTATGATCACCACACCTCTCCCCACTATGTCAATTATATAAAGAGGCTAAAAAATGAATCCCCTAGTAATAAACCTAATCCCCTCCACATCATCTCCATATAGGTGCCTCAAAGTCATGCCTTGACCCTACTCATCTACTAGTACTATCAGTTCTCCCTACACTAAAATTCATAATCTCTAGTAGATATCCTCCTTAGTAATGGTCATCTCACTAGTAGGTAGCCAACAGGTCCCAATAGTAACATCCCACCACTCCACTAACACTACCAGAAATCTTATCTTGATGGATGCATTAATAGTAACACACACATCCCAAATCTATGACCTCTAGGTGGGTGTAATAATCATCACTCCACTGTACTTGTAGTCCCTCCAATAGTGGTTGCACTTGATCCCACAATCATATTATCCCTTGTGACTATCACCCACTATCCACTATAAGCCTGAAAATCTCCTAAAATAATCTAACTTATACTAAACCCTATCTCTATTATTAGCCCTTCCCATTTTGTGTGAATTGGCATTGATCCCTTATAGATGCACCATTATGAGTAGATCAACGTTGTTTAGTTAAAACAACATTTATTCCATGTGATTCATCACCAATTTTATATGGAATCACTACCAATTATATAACACCCCTCTCCCATAATATAGCCTAATATTATATCCTAAAAATCCTTAAAAAATTCAGAAAACTTAATAAACTAATTGACTTACCTCATCTTATGAATGTCATTATCATCATAATCCATTATCGTTAGTTACCATCTTATTTAATAACACTTGCATTATTTGAGTTCTAAAACATCATTTGTATTTCTTAGAATAGCAAATGAGCCTTTTCTACATCATATTTACTTATATACCTAACTTTGGATTGATGTTGATCCATTTTGGATCAATGTCATTCAAATGGATCATCATTGATTCATTCTAGATCAACGTTAATTGGCCCCTTTTTTGTGCTACTTGTACCCTCATGTACATATAGACCTTCTCCTTAGCTTTATCTTAGTTATTTTCCACATCTACCTTATTATTTAAATTATATCATTTTAGTCTATATATTTTGACCCCCTGATGGTCGCATAACATCCATAAGGCATGTACTCTTTTGGGTATCTCCCATCAAGGGGTCTCGAGAGTATATTTTCCCTTGAGAATAATTGTCTATAGGTAGCACATACACCATATAGCACAATAGATGCTTTATTCAAATAACCCTATCACTTATTCTCTTGTTTAGCCTTTGTTAAGCCTACCTATTCATAGTTATGTCATTTTATTATAGGATTTACCTTGGGGCATCTTTGCCTATATTATCTCCCATCATGTTAGTACAAAACATACACTTCATGTTATACATCTACATTTATTAGAGCCTATCTATTATTTATCCATCCCCTCCATTGTTACATTTTTAGAACCTATTGTCTGCTCCTTATCCTCCATTAGCTCTTAGTTTGAGGGGGGATACCTCCTCACATAAACCTAGGGTAGTGGACCTTTCATAGTTTTTATCTCAAAACACATATTCTATATCATTCCACAAAAAGGGGAAAATGTAGACACTATAATTTCATACCCCTATAGATGATTAATTAGGGGTCATAGGTCTTATTTATTTAAATCTCCAAAATAAACCCTATCCTAAGGTTTAGTTTATTTACCATTTACTAGACTAGTAAAAAGTATTTACTTTTATTCCTTTACCATTCCCAACCTCCTAAAACCATTTATGACCTAAGAATCTACCCCTATAACCAATTTACCCCCATGTGGAGTCATTACATATAACTACACCTATCTCCAAACTATTCTCACCCATATTTGGAACAAAGGCCCTATTTTGGGTGAATCAACAATGATTCTCTTGAGATTGGCATTGATTCTCTAGATCACCATCAATCCATAAATATATAGCCTGCCTTTCTATTCGAAAGGATAAAATTATAGCCTCAAATCATTGTTATAATTCCTAGATATTTTGGTGACATTGATAACAACACTCTGCTAGATTTTCATCAAATTCAATTTTACCCTTTGTGTAACCTAAGAAGATACCTATGCCTGTGGAATAATTCCATTCTTCTCACAATATATTTTAAGGTAAGTACCACATTCTATTTTACCATTTTATGTCAATTATATTTATATTATCCAATTATTTAATAATTAAAATACTATTAGCACCTTGATGTATCCATTTGTTAACCTATTATAAAATTTACCTCATTATACTCTCTATTTTATTTAACTCAAACATAGGAAAAAAGCAATGCCTTTTCATTCTAAATCAACACTTATTTTGTCAATCAGCATTGATCCTATAAGGATCGACATTGATTTATTGTGCTTAATACACAAGGCCTGAGACCTTATCATAAGCCCCTATTTACAATCCCTTTTTTTATTACTAATATTTGAACATGGCCTTCTACTTGTAAATGATTTTACCTAGTTTAGTTCATGATGTAACTAGCATCATTGATCTCCCTATAGTTTTTCAACCTTTGTTTGTGGATTAGAGTGACATAGACTTTGAGTTAGCCCTCTATGCTAAAATATAATCACCCTCTCATGAAGCCTATGAATAATAATTTGTTTTTTTCCAAGATGATATAGATTTAGCTTCTTCTTATTATGAATAATAATTCATTTAAATTTTTGAATTAATCAATGAATAAAATCTGAATTAGCTTTATTATCACATCATTTATCAATTATAATTTATTATGTTTATTATTTACTTAATTACATAAAGAGTGGACTAACATCCATCTAAGGAAGTGTACCAATTATTGGAACTAATCTTTGATTAGGGAGTTTACCCATATCTTATATTAATATATATTTTTTGAAGTATTCCCTTGTGTGCAAGTTGGCCTTCCCAACCAAAAATGATCCCTCACAATCGTTGAATTCAAGTGGTGCACAACATCTTTTGGTACATAGGTATCCACATAAAGCTTATTTTATTTAAATTATTTATTAATTAATATTAAATTTTAAAATAAAACAAAAAAATACTTAAACACAAGGATACAAGGCCTTAATTAAGAATCTTCAACATGGTTTATGTGTTTCTAAAAAAATTAAGTGGAATAAGAACAAATTATGGTATAAATATATATTATACCTATGTAAGGATTTTTCCCTTTAACACAAGATCATTCAAGATATTAATGGTTATCTAAATAGGAACACTCAATATTTTTGAACATATATCATCAAATCATATGTGATTTATTTTGAGAATGAATCAAGGGGGTATATATAAATGTGTGGAAAACTATGATGTAGGTACATATGTATAGAAGTCAAAATTTGTCAAATATTATAAAATTTTGGTTTTGATTAGTATTTTAAGGTATTTTAGGATCCATTGTGAAGTGTTTAAATAAAAATATTCTAAATCTTGGTAATTTTAGGTTTTAATCAATTTCTAGCCAAACTTATAATTCAAATATATGAATTAGTATTTAGGTATCTAAGGTTTTCTCATATCCTAACAAATTGTATTGTTAGGATCTTTTATGTGAGGTTTAAATTAGGTTAAAATAATTTTATAGAGTGTTTATTAATATTTAATATATAATAAACATGTTAAACTTATCCAAAGGTATAGTCCAAAATAAGTCATGTTAGTTGTCTATGTTTGGAAGGAGATTGAAGACAATTGAGTAGATTATGGAATAAAACAACTAATAAAAAAATTACATGGAAGTAATGAAGGAATAAGGTTTATAAAATGGGATAGGGATGATAAAAAATATTTAATACACAAATAATACAATATTTGGATAAAAAACAAGAAAATAAGGAGAGAAATCTGAAAACATGGGTCTATATAGGATTACATTCATGTTTTGTACTCAAAGAAATGAATGATTGATTTATTGAGTTTGTATTTATAATTCAATCATATTAAAATATGTAATTTTTTTTCATTAACATTAATTTTTTTAAAATATTTTTAAGCATACTATAATTTTAATAACAAGTATAGATATTCTGAGTCAAGGAAGGTCATTTTATAGTCAGAAAAGTGCCTTAAAATCATGTTTTGAGATTGTTTTGAAGAAAATATAAGTGACAAAGGTGGATAATGGTTGGTTATACCATATAAAATTTAAATATTTTTAAAAGGATCTAAAAACCTTAAATTATTCATTTTTGAGTGCTCTTAGATTCTTATTGAAACCTAGGGTTTCAAGAGGACTAAAAACCTTATTACTCAAAATCTAACCATAACTAGTTGAATTTTTATACAAATGTGGAGGATAATATTTTTTAAGTATTAAAAGTTGTTTCATATATATATGATCTATATATATATGATTTCATGATAAAATATAGTTTGTATGACTATAAGAAGGCATATAAAAACCTTATCCTAAAAGGTGCATAACTCTATAACAAATGACTCAAATGACTTAAATTTTTTTAGGCATATAGAGTTGAATATTTTTTATGTTCTAAAATTTATTTATTATTAAAAATAATCCTAAAAATAAATTTATTAAAGAAACTCAATTATAGGCCTAATTCCAAGACCTATAAAACCATGTTTTGTGTTTTCTTGCACTTTCAAGATTGGTTACAGGTACAAATAATTTTTTTGAGTTGATATAAGATTAAGTGAATGCGGATAAATTTTTAATTTTAATGAATATAATCCTTGTTTAACATGTTTTTGCTGTCAATAAGGCTTGTAGGCCTAATATCTCAATAAAGTAAGTTGTAAGTTTGATCATCTTCCCTAGTATCATCCATAATTTTGACTGTTTGTGATGTGTTCCATGTTTTTATAGTAGTTTTTGAAACATGGAGATATATTTATGGTCGAAACTCATACTTATGTATTTTATAATTAAGCCTAGAAAAGTCTGATTTTAGTCCACTAAAAGTTTCATAGCTCTATAGTTAACTACACAAATGACTTGAAACTTTGTAGAGTGATGGATTAAAATGAAATTCAATTATTAAATGTGGTATCATGAGTTTTTAGAGTCTATATCTCAAGTTATCCTAAAAAATTGTGTCTATAGTCATTAAAAGAGAGACCTAGAAGACATTATTTGCCTTTTATTGTAAGAATTAGATTTGGAGAGTGTGTGTAACGTATTGATTGAGTTAATTAACTCCAAGAATAATATAATAATTGTTTTAACTCATAGGTAGTATAATATTTAATCAAAATTATCATAAATAAGGATATAAACCTATTTAATAAGTATAAATCCTAATTTCCAAAGCCTAGAAGTAGATATTTTTTCTATTTTGTGTAAAAAATAGATATAAGAAAGGTTCAAGATTAGCGTGTTGAGTTAGAAATTATCATTAAAAGAGAAATTAACCTAATAAAACATAAAGTGTTTGAATATAGAGAAAAATATTACATTTATAAGTCCACAAATCCTAAGTAAGAATAAAGATTTAGTGAGACCTAATTGTAAGAAGACCTTAGTAAACCCCTATTTATGTCAAATTGGATGCAGAGATTTGAAAAATGTGTTTTTCCCCTCATAATTTTTGTTATAAAATCAAAAGAAAATCTCTTGGGAAGAGTGTGTCAAATAAATAAATATAATATATAAGGAGTTTAAAGGTTATTTGAGAAAGGATAAAGCTGAAAAAATGTTTTGTAATCCTACAACCCATTGAGGATTAAGAAGATTAAAAGAGGAGCAAATTGAAGCTTAAGATGGAGAAATCTAAGGTGACATATACTTGGAAGTGTACAAGGTGAATAAAAATTTCAAGTGTCAAAAGATCAAGTAGAGGCTT
The DNA here is from genome assembly GCA_037957365.1 of Torreya grandis. Classification (NCBI taxonomy): domain Eukaryota; kingdom Viridiplantae; phylum Streptophyta; class Pinopsida; order Cupressales; family Taxaceae; genus Torreya; species Torreya grandis. Next base: position 94,386 of record JARHVA010010639.1, on the reverse strand, counting down.
CAAGTGAGACACAAGAAGAATTCAAAAAATAAATGGAAGGACTGAAGATGGAGAATTGTTGGGTTATTTTTCTATCTATACCTTTACCTAGGTACGTGTTGAAGTAACTAGTACCTAACAAGTTGGAATGATAGTGTTTAATGAAATAATATTTTATTGCATGCTCACCTAGATAACATAGCAATAAACTAGTTCCCATGCATTTTATCACATGGTAGTATACTCATCATATATTGGTGTTCGAACATATACCTTATTTAATGACTAAACATAAAAAGGAATGCATAGATGTGGAACTAGGTTTAATTAAGTGAAAAATATGATTAAGATAATCATTTCCATGATATTCTGAGTACTCATTGCTCATGTTTATATAACATAGATTTTATCCATTATATCCAAAATAGATACATAAGTTACATAGCAAATGTATAGGTAAATCAATGATATAAATTAACAATAAACTACAGTGTAATATTAAGATTACAATGATTTCCATGATTAAACTATTTACCAATAATTAATCATTATACAATAATGATCAACAACATGAAAAATATCTACATGGGTATTTATACTTGGTTCTCCCTGACCAACTTAATATAATAGTTTTGACACTTGTAGTGACTATCTTATGATCTCTAGTGAACTGATAGTCATGCCACCTGTCTACTTTATTTCCGTAAGGACTCATGATTTTGTGCCCATACATTCCCATTTATTATTATATCCTCATTTTCCAAGTGTCTAAATTCATACGGGTTGGTGCCAAAATCATGTTGATTGAAGTCTATTTCATCCTTTAAAATCATTCTTTAACCATTTCCCACTTTCTTTACTCTCCCCAAGTCTTTAGATGATATCCCTTCGATCTTAGGTTCTCCATTTTTTATGCCTCCCCTCTAAATAGGTCTTCTTGTGTCAGTATCTCTTGTGCCATGGCATTATACACTTATAACTTTTGTGTTGTGCTCCTTTCATGCCATCTAGTTCCACATCAATATTAAAATACTTAGCCAAAATTTAGGGATCAAAATCACCCCACACTATTATATTAGTCCATCTAAGATTAAGCACCATTTTCATCCTAGATAAAAAATTTAGAACCAACCTATTCGATCTACTTTTTGACACCTTCCCAATGTGACAAGGTATAAAATATCTTTGTTTTTATTTCATCAATGGTTGCTTTTATATTTTTGGTCTCCTTGAGTTTGTTATGACACTAAATTTCCTTATTGACCAAATGTTTAAGGGATGTAGAAGCATCCTTATGAAAATCCTCAAGCACGGTGACATCAGCCACAACCTCTCCTTAGAGTGCCATAAAGTTAGAATTTATTTTTTGTTGATGCATGCTTATTTTTTCTTCCATAGTTTAAACATCCTTGAATTCCTTTGCATGCTTGGTTTAGTATTTTATTAGTATGTATTCATCTACTAATTACTAATGTTGAAGATCTTTTACTTTGAGTTGATCTTATAACAAATTTCTAGGCCATGTTAGCTTCTCAAAAATCCCATCTATGATGGGAATCACTTTCCTAGCTCTATGCAAGGCATGCTTGGACACTCCCACCACTTAAAAAAAATGTTTGGCTACCAATACTATTTCATATATTTACACATTTTAATCCTTATATTATTTCAATAGGAGATCCATTAGGGTCTCTAGCTTGTCAATTTCTCCACACTGTAAAGTGACTCCATCCTCAAGCACTAGGTCTTGGCTCGTAATAACATTACAAATAGTCAGTGTTTCGACCTTGGTTGTTGTCTCTACCTCCAACATGAACTTCATCTCTACCAATTCCTCTTCTAGTTTATCATATGTGATGACATCTTTATTAAACATTTCCACCACATTTGGCATGCTTTTATTCAACCTACCATGCATAAGATTCTACAGGCACATTTTTCCATGCTACCTCAGAGGCTAGTTTTAAGAGTACCACGCTAGCTTATAAAGGCATAAGATAACAAGGATAAACCCAAAAGGTTGTGGGTAGTGATGATACTTGTGAATATAATATAATTCTATCATAAGGCATCTCAAAATGGCATTTTTCATTTTACATGTCAAGAAAAAATGACATCTCATACTAGGTGTGAATAGAATCATGTTCTATATCAAAATGGGAATATAAATATAGAATCTTATTGGGGATGCCTATGTGGTATTGGTGAAAAATTTGGTGGCTACATCAAACATTTGTGGTCTCATAGAGTCAACTAGTTGTTTCCCTTTGATGGGATCCTACTCAAGTATCTCAACATCTATTTTTTGCTCTTATGATGTGGTGTCAATATCAATTCCATTAAATTCTTATACTTTATATCCATTCATCTCTTCACCAAGTGGATTTTCAATCTCCAACTATGCCTCCTCAAGGGTGGTCTATTATTCTTATATTAGAGAGAGTGTCTTCTCTAAATCAATCTCTTCTTTCTCTTATACCATCCCCAATGTCCCTCTTGGTAACTCTTCCAGTTCTTCCCTATCACTATCCTTAAGTTATTATATTTATTGTTCCAAAATAAAAAAATTTATTGTTGGTGCTAAGCCTTTCGGTTGACTTGATGGTGGATCTCTATTCAATGGTGAAGCCCTATTTGGTGATAATTCCTATTTGACGGTGCCTGGCCAATCCTTTACCTTTTCAGTGGTTATAGCTGAGAACTTGTGCTAGCATCATGACTAGTAGACTTTTTCTTCCTATCGAGTGGTGGAACTAGGGAAGTTTATCTTTCACGTGATCTATGCTTCTTAAAGATTTCTTCTTAGGTTTTAACATGTAGAAGAGGGTATGAACTAAGTCCCCAACCAAGGTTTGATACACCTTGATGTTGATTATAACTACATCTTTATTTTCTCTATATGGTTTCTTTCCAAGGTATCCATATATCATGCAAAGAGTGTGAGTCTCTAAGTTAATTTATTTTACTTCAATTTTTATTAGCTAGACATCATATATGTAGTTGACATAGTTCATACAGTACTATACCATTAAAGCATAAGGTTGTTTCAACCAATTATAAATCTCTCTAGATGGGGCCATCCTAATGTGCAAAAGAGAGAAGTGTTTCTTGAAAACAAACTTGGCTTGATCACTAACCTATGTAGGTAAGTATTTTAGAATTCACCATTCATTACCAAAGGCTTCTTTCATTCCATAATACCATGACTTAATTTTAACCTTATATTTTGGGGTAATATAGACATGGTAGGTGAATGACTTATATCTCTATGTAGGGGACATATTTTTGGGCAATTACACCCACTTAAATTCTATAAAGGTGTAATCAACTACACCAATTTAAACAAACGCCATTAGAAATAAGAATATTCCCCAAAGGAACCTATGGTTGGGCATTTGATGAACCTTCTCTACATATACTATAATTTTATTTACAAAATGCATTTCCCAATTGTATTTTATCCCCTTGGTGACTTGGTGTGTAGCATATAAGTTGTCCATATCCACCTCCTTCCATCCTTTACAACCACCACCCTTTGTCATGATAATACATGTCACCACTTAGAGGGTGAGATCTTGTATATTCTTGATATACATAAAATGGACCTATTTATATTATTCCAACATCATGGTTGTCTTTTGTATCTCTACCAAGTCCTTTAAATCAAATTCATTTTTGTAACTTTGTATCCTTATATACCAAATCCTTAATGCATGTAATAAGAAGAGATGGAACCAAGAACTCTACTGGAAGAACTACCTAAGAGCGAAACATAATATTGAATGATGTACTTTTGTTAAGGTGCTTGTAAGTTATCTAATAGGCCCAAAGAACTATAGACACTTGATAATCCTAGTCAATGCATCCACTATGACATATATTTTTTAGTATTGTGCCCAATATTTTTTAAATTTCTTTAATAATGACATTTTATTGGGGATGATATGGTGTGGGCTTGTGGTGAGCAATCATGAATTCAACTTAAAATACATAGATAGTATTATTAAGGAAGTGAGTACCATGATCACTAGTAAAAATCAATGGAAAACCAAACATTTTAATAATATGTTCCCCTATGATGCATGTTATAGTATTTATAGTACAATCTTTTGTTGGCACAAATTTAATCTAGTGGGTGAGATAATTAATTGATAAGATAATATAGCGTGAACCAATTCATCATCCTACTAGGTTGATGGGTCCAAAAAAGTCAATGTCTAATTTATAAAAAGGTTATTAAGACATAATATGTTGTAGTGGAATTTCATCCTACTAATTAGGTTTCCCCATATACTGGTAGATGTCACATTCATGTGCATAAAGCTTTGCATATTGAAAATGTGCAAGCCACCATAAACTAACTAACAAAAATTTATGCATAATAGCCTCTCTATCATAATGAATTCCAAAAATACCTTCATGTAATTCATAAATCACATCAAGATGATCATGTTTAATGACACACCATATAAGGACTTCATCTCAGACAAGCTTAAAGAGGTCTCTTCTGATGATCTAGAATGGAGAAGTGTGAATGGCTAGTTGCTTCTTAGCCTGTGTATGTAAATGAGATGGAGATAAGATATTAGTTAAAAAAGGATATTATATCCTATAACTCCTTAAGAACATGTGAGATGTGAAACAAATTCATGTCATGTAGGTCATCCTTGATGGTGCATGCTAGTTCACCAGAATTAATTTTTGAGAGATGGTCAAGACCAAAATTAGACTTACCATGATTTACTATGATATATAATTAAAACTCTTAGAATAACACAATATAATAGAAAATGAAACCATGAAAAATGGGTTTATTAACTAGACACTTTAATGCTCTATGGTTTGTGAAGAACACAAAAGGGGTTTCCAACAAATATTGTCAGAATTTTTGTAGATAATAGACCATGGAGAGTGTCTCATGCTCTATGGTGGTATAATTCCTTTTAGCTAGAGTAAGATTTCTACTTGAAAAGTAAATAGGGTGATATAGATTAACCTCTCTATAATATGCAAGTATTAGACTGACTACCATAACCAAAGCATCAACATGGACACAGATTAATTTAGTCTAATTGGGGAACTGAAGAATTGGTGTAATGATAATCTTATCCTTTAGGGATATAAAATATTCTTGGCATGAGTGGGTCCAAATGAAGTTATCATTATGTTTCAAGATTTACTATAGAGTATTTTCAATCCTTTCATATCCATAGATAAGTTTCCTATAATATCTAGTATGATGTATAAAGGAGTAAACCTCTCATTGGGTATTTAGTAATGGTAGATAGAGGATGATGACAATCTTAGTAGAGTCCACTAGAATTCCATATCATCATATAATGTGACCAAGTATAATGTTGAATATAGAATTAAAAAGACACTTCTTCAAGTTGATAGAGATTTGAAGAATCCTATAGAACTCAAGCATAAGACTAATATTAGAATAGTAGTCTTTCACCAAGCCATATACTATATGTATACACGTAATATTTTCAAGAACTTATTGAATATTGATAATTTGTATCTTGTAAGAACCTATCAAGCCTCAATCTCTATAAGTGCATGCCTTAAGGAGTGCACTAAGAAATGGGTGGGTAGACCATCAATGCTTCATAAGATTATTGTCCCTTTTACCACTTTCTATCTACACACTTATCTCCTAAAACCATTAACTCTAAGCTTATTATCCTTAGTCCTACCCATTCCTCTCAATTATCATGCCTTATCCATCCTTTTCATACCTTAAACCCCTTTTAGATAGTTAGTTTTACTAGGTCAACCTAGTATAGTTTAGGGATATTTTTCACTTTCTTAGCTTGTTATCCTTTCAGTCGACCTGGCTCAGACCTAGTGATTTATCCTTGAAAACACACTGGGTCAATTGGGTCGATCTTGTATGGCCAATATTCTTTTCAAGATATAGGGAAATATTTTCCTATATATACAAGTTAATTTCCCACCATTTCATAAGATAAGAGTTAATAATGAATAAGTGGGAGTGAATATTTAATTATTGATCATTCTACTTGATGAAAAAAGCTTAGGGTTCTATACTTTGCTTAGAAATATAGATCTTGTCTTGTGGATAAGTCTTTTGTATGATTATATAGGTTGTGTATCCTAGAGCTGATTTGTCTTAGTTATTATTACATACCATAACAATATCTTGTGAAGCACCTTGGCCAAGGGAGAGATTGAGGCTCGATGGCTTCATCTTCAAAGGTAAATATTCCTAACTTTATTTCTCCTTCGTAAGAGTAGATAGATAATGCATTTTTACTCTTCTCCCATGTATTAGGATTTTGTATACATTGACATGAGTATATGTCTTCTAATACATATTTATTTTAGCTATTTTATTGTTTCTAACCCCTAATTCATACCACAAGCTTTGGTGTGAAATAGATTAGATTTACTTTCTTTTTATTAGAATAGTTGAATATTTAAACCTTAACAATCTATTAGACTTTTTGTGTGATTGTGTTAGAATTTAAGATTTGGAACCCTTCCAATTATGATATATCGTGACAAGTTATCCCTTAATTAGTTATATTAGATCCCCATATTAGTCATGCTCTCACTTAACAAGTGTATCCCTAATTGGAAGTGTAGGTATGATCTATCTTCTTTGAGCCAAGATTAATTTATAGACATGATGCATTTATGATTTCATATATTCTTGTTAAATTGACATGAAACTAACCCTTGCAAGATTTATTTCACTTATTTCATTCTTTTCATCATCATTTTTATCATATATTTTGACATGTTAGATCAATTCTATTCACCCAACTATTTTTTATCTATGCATAAGTTTCAAAAAATAAGTAAATGGATTGTCTTAGTTGACCAAGTATAAGTTTCTAGTCTTTCAAACATCTATTTCAGCCTATTACATTAACCTAATTGACCCCTTATAGTTTTAACACTCTGTAATAGGTTCTTGCATATCTTGATCAATCCTATCGACCTAGTTTACATATTTTGCCAACATACCTTAAGGTTCTTCATCATAAATCTTCCTTCATTACATCTCTGATCCACCAAGGTTCTTTTATAAATTTATATTTATTTATTTTCTATATTTCCTTTCACATTTTATATTCTTTACAATTTCCCTTGCACAGTCAATTGGTTTTACCCTTTCAACCTAATTCTATGTTCTATGTGTTATTTGAAATAACTAGATAGACCCTACCGACCTAGTCCATTTTCAAACCTTACTTCCATAGGATAGGTTCAACCCTGTTGACCCTATCTATATTTTATGCATATAGTTTCAACACTCTACCTTGTTTCAAGTTGGAATTAACCTTATATTTATTAGTAATTATTTAAAACCTTTCTTTTCTTATTGTTTGCATGCTTATAATAGCTCACATAGTTTAATTAAGAGATTTTTAATTAATCACTTAGTTTCACTATTTCTATTTTATGCACACATGGAAATATCACAAAAACATAAATAAACATTTTAACATTCTATCTATCCTAGGCCAACCTACTTACATTTCTTCACCAAGGGGAAAGCTAACTTGATGCTCTAGTCAAGTTTAAAGCATTTTAATGGTATATTCTAGACAAGCACCCAAAACCCTTATCATTTTGGTGTGTGAAGTGAGGGGTTAGGCCCCAATACCAATCTTGTATCATTACCACTATAGTCTTTTTCAATGAAAACTACCTAAAACCATCCTTAAATTGTTATCTAGTACCTTACTTAAAGCCAACTTCCAATCATATTTAAAATCATATCTTAATAATTTAATCAACATTTAGGTTGACTAATTAATTAGATTTTTTACTTTTCAATTTGATTTCTTGCTCTTTGTTTAATTATATGTGCAAAAGCTTGAATTAGCTAGTGTTAGTACAAGGTTTTCTTTTATGCACTTCAATTAGATTGAACAACATTAATCCAATTGACTATTTTTTTCATTTCAATACTTAATGCTTTTCATTTCTTTCAAAGTTATCTTGTTTCATTTTCATAATCTATTTTCAGATTCTTTAATTCCCTATCTATTGTACTAGATCGACCCAATCAACCTAGTAGCTTTTCTACATTTTATACACTGAATTGGACTGACTCAATCGACCCTATATAGTTTTATAATCTTTATTTCTATGTTAGTTTGACTTAGTGAGCACTATAGTATTTTAGTCACCTCTTTGTAATTTGCTTTCTCATATCTCTTATTTTCCCTTCATCATGGACTTTCTATCTGGTAATGACATAGAGTTACAATCAATAGACATGATGAATTTAACCAATCCTAATAGGTTCTCCCATAGATAGAGTAGGGCTCCTATTTTGGATGCTAGTAATGTTCATATTTCCACTCACACAATGAACTATGGGACCCCTCATAATGCCTCTTTACATAATAATCATCCTCTTTTCTTAGAGGATCAACTTGAGTCAGAGTATACTCCTAAAATTCTTTTCTTTATCTCTAAATTTCCTAAATATCAAGGAAAGGATCCTGCTACCATTTATAGCCTAATGATTTGTGGTCAAACCAAAGAGCCTCATTCACACACTCCTAAATTATCAATAGGATTTGGAGGTACCACTTTCTTTGGTCCTCAACCTCTTCCTTCAATTTTGAATCCTTCTTATGCCATGATATCTTCTTCTCTAACTTCTTCTACCTTCATGCCTAGTATCTCAACTAACATGGCAGGTTCTACATCTAGCGGGCCTCTCATAAAGTCCACTATATTTAATCCTTCCACTAGTTCATTGTTCTCTACCCAAGGTAATCATTCTCCTATTTCTTCTTCTTCTCAACCATTTTTTTGTCCATCTTTTGCTTCATAAGAAAATTTTGCCATTAGTGCATCACATTATCATAATTCTTCTCAAGCTCATATCAAGACTAATAGTGGTACCTAAGCTAGTAATACCAACACAAACACTAATTATAATTCTTATAATGTAAATCAAACACATAAAATTTTATTACAAACTCTTAATCAAATGAATACCTTTCAAGCTCATAACACAAATCAAATGATGAGAATACAAAACCACCTTCTTAATCTTCAATCTCATCTGAAACCAATGTTTGGGGCACACATAACCATAATGTTCCCCCTCCTCTTCAAGTTTATCAAGGAAATCTCATTCCTCAACCTCCTTTAGTCAATAAAACCATCAACTATCTAAAAAATGAACCTCTTCCTATTCAAATTGCCAACATTAATATATGAGGTATAACACCTACAATTTCTTATAATGGGTCAAACGATCCTACCCTTCACCTCAAAAACTTTGGAAATATTTAAAAGGATTGGGTTAAATTAAACACCCTTTACACTACCAAGATCCTAGCCAGAACCCTCACAAGTGATGCCTTGGATTCGTACAACTTAGAGCTCATTCCATTTCTAGTTTGGAGGACTTAGCAAATGTTCTAGTGTAATAATTCCAAACTAATGATTTTCCTACAAAACACATTATCCCATTTTGTTAATTGCAAACAAAATGAGAGTGAAACTACCCAAGCTTTTGTTAATATATGGAAGAATTTGTCAAACAAATGTGAAAATAACATGGTGGATGATAATATTATTCATCTCTTTACAAATTCTCTCTTTCCTAAATTACAATATTGAGTCCACATTCTCTCTCCATGTACCTTGGAGGAGGCTATTGACCAAGCTAAAAGACAAGATCTCTTAATGCATCAATTCAAGCCACCCTAACCTTATATGGGTCCTTGTCTATTACTAAATAACACAAACTATACTGTTACCAATGATCATGTTACAAATTTTTATGATAACAATCAAAATGTTCAAGATATCATTCCTAACCCATCTTCAGAACTAGCTCCTCAATAATATACTAATCTTCATTTCTCTTCACCCAAAAACATTAATGTAAAGAAACCTCTATCTTTTGTTGAATTACTTAATCATCTACCTAGTCCTCTTCCATGATATCTTGACCCTACTCTGATCCAGGTGATCTCTCCATTTGTGAAAAAATAAAGTTTTCCATATTTTGATAAAAATGATTACACAACATAGCACTCATCAAGATATTTCTAGTGCTTTTCACGGTTTGAAAAATGGAGCCTGAATGCTCAAGATATAGCCAGTTGAAGAAATCATGTGACTAGGGTGTCAAAAGTGATGTGGCACAGTTGAGGAATGCCAAGTGGACCAATCTCCATTTGACACATGGAAAATAAATAGGGGTATAAAATAAAGTTTTAAGTGTTTTATTTTTGCACATTATATTTGACATTTTCAAATAAGAATAGGTGCCAAACCTCCATGCCACGAACACTAAACAAACCTCCCTCATTCCTAGGCATTTGACTAGCTAGGTGGTGGCCAAAGTTGGCACCCAAATCTTTGTTTTTTGAAAAATTCAACCCACTTGCTATTTTAAGCATTAAAACAACCTTTCCTAGAAAATGTGGGACTAAAATCCTTGGTCAAAGTGTGCTCATGGAGGAAGGATGCCCTTACCCACTTCCTTAGGTGGCTAAAAAGGAGGAAGAGAGTTTGGAACTTGAGACCTGGCACCTAAAAGGATAAGGCCTTGAACACTTCACCCAAAGTGGTTGAAGTGTTATAAAAGGGAGTAATTTTTACTAGTATTTACATAGAAATCTAACTGTGTTTTATTTTTAACAGGTTGAGAGGTAGATAAGAGCTTGGAGATGGCTTTAGCAAGTGGATATTAATCCAATTTCCAACCTTTATACATAGGGTAAGCCTTTTAGTTATTATTTTTAATTGAAAGAGAATGCTATTTTTTTTTATAAACCAATAGTTGAAGTGAAGGGACCAAAGCACATTCTAAAGGGATTGAAGACTGAGGAAGGATTCCATGTGATCGAGCTGGAGTTTATCAGTGAAGGTGGAATTCTTGGATAGAGATCAGACCTAAGGAAAGTTATGTAATGTTTCCAAATAATTTTTAAGCCATTTGTTCCGCAAATTTAATAGAAATGGTCCTCACTATTGGGTAGACTTGGAGACGTAGGCAATCAATGTCAAACTTTTTTATCATTTTCATGTGGTAATTTGTCATGATTACATGTTTTATTTTCAAGTATTATAATTTTTTATTAATCAAGATCTCATGCAATATTTGAAAAATTGACAATTTAGGACATTTAATTTTTAACGCAAAATCAACTTTATTGGTGAATGGAAGATATCAATCTTTTTGACAATTCTAATCCAATTTGATAACCAAGAATACTTTGCCAAACAATTTGCAAGTTATTTTGAGTATTTTTGAGAATTTGTTTATTTTGAGAAATTTAGAATCCATACATTTAAAAGTTCACTTTGAGTTTTTTGGTGGTGTTTACGGATCATACTCGAGCTATGAAATCCTGGTATGATCCTAACAAATTTTGTTTGTTCATGCTAGCTGGGGTCATTCTCATGAGACTTATAGCCAACTTCATAATTTATCTATAGATTTTCTTATTGGTCCTAATTTTGATCATGGTTCCATTATTTGTATCCATCAATAAACCTATGATATTGCTTTTAAGGACCATAAAACACATGACACAACTTAAGCCTTAAATCAAGGAAATGCTCATTTAGCTATCTACAAAGATCCTTTACCTAATCATCAACCAATTCAAGACACTCAAAAAAATGCCACCTCTTCCACTAACAATGTAGAAAGTCTTGTTGAACCAAAATTTGAAGATAATATGGTTATCATGAATAATATGCGAAGGGTTGTGGCTTTCATTGATTCCCAACCTATCTACACTCCTCCACATAAGGCATCTTATGTTATACAATATTCTTCTCCAACTCACTTAAATGGGTTGGTGCAAGAAGACCTTATAACTTTTGATGATATAATTTTTTATTCCCCCTTGGATAACACTTCCCATTATATTTTTGCCACTCTTCCATCATCTTTCAATACTAATGACAACTAAGATTCTACTAAAACTTATTCTTACAATTATCAAAATCAACTTAAACTAGCTACTTCATCATCTCAACATGATTTACCACCTTGTTCTAAACCTTCTTCATATTCTTATAAAACAAAATTCTAATTTACTTTGGCCCATCCTATTGAGGACCTTTTTAGCCATTATGCACCTTTATCTAACAACCTTCATATGGGTTATGATGAGTGGGATCCCATTGTGGAACTCACTAATATCTCATCCTAAATTCAATTCCTTAAACTCATGAGCACTTCTCCACATCATAAAAACCATCTCATTTAGCTCTTATTCAAGATGAATGTCCCTCATCCTCCCCTCATAGGATGGGAGGTATCTTTATCTGGTTTCAAAGATAGTATTTTAAAATAATTTGAAGAGATGTTTATCAATGTTGATGAAACTTTAGACACTTCTCTTTCTTTAAAATTTCCCATAACTTCTATGATTTCTAATGAGATTTTGCTTCATGTAGATGATCCATAATTATTCATTGCTATCCAAATAGGTGATCCAAATTAAGCATGAATTGATTGATGAGGGTTATAACATGTGTATCACTTCTCTTAATCTCATTAAGACTCTTGGATATTTTAAATACAATCTCAAGTCTACATACAACACATGCCAAGGATATGATATAAGGAAAATTACTCCTCTAGGTTGCATGTGGCTTCCCATTATTGTCCCACCTATCACCATCCATGTGAAGGTGATGATATTTAACTTTCCTCTTTCTTATAACATCTTGATTGGTAGGCCATAGACTCACTACATGAGAGCTATTACTTCCTCCACCTACCATTGCATTAAGTTCCCTCAAAATAGAGACATTTATAGGATTCAAGGTGACACTAACCCTTGGAATTTCGAACAATTCCAAGATCATGGTTTCTTCAATATCCCTACTCTTGAGCCTTTGCCTAGCATTCCAATCCATGAGTCTCAATGTATCAACTTTCTTATTAATTCAACCTAAGGTTATAGTGGGCATCTTGATCTCATTGGTAATATTCCTCTTGACCTCTTAGATTATTATGATGATGAGATTAACTTAAAGATCAAAAATTTGGATATCTCACCTCACCTTATCTTTTAGCTTCCTACTTCCTTACAACCTCATTTTTTCAAACCTCCTTACGATGAGATTATTGTATTCTTAACCAAGACCAGACGTTCTATTTACCTTGCTTCATCACATGATAAGGTTATCCTACCTATGTCATTGATCATCACACCCTACATTATGATGATGGTTATTCCTTAGATGATCCATTGTTAGGTTGTCTTGTATAGGCCTGTGATTCTGAGATTATTCATTATCATTCTTTACTTTAGTTTTTTCATGCATCTCATCATTTTCCTTCACTTATAGTTCCTAGTTTTTACATTTTCCCATTTATATTAGGGTAGAGATGGTACTGATACCTATAGTTTCTAGGGAGCCACATAGGATTATGTTCATGGATTATGCTATGACTGGGCCTTACCATTTTGATAGGTACCCTAACCCTCATCACTAGTTTACCCTTGAGGTTGGTGAGACTCTCCTTATACTTTCTAAAAATCCCTCTCCTCCCTCAGTAGAGCCAACTATAGTTGAGCCTCTTCCTGATCTTGCTATAGTTGACCCTATTTTCACTCTTACTATTACTGAGTCTACCCCTACTTTTGATGCAATCACTCCTTTCATTGAGCCTAGTTCCATTCCTTCCTCCTCATGACCCTCCCTTTGTTATGGTTTTATTCCCTTGCCTAAAATGGATCCTATACCCATAAATGGGTTGATGAGTGTTCTCCAACTTCTTTTACTCCTATTTTGCCTCCTTTGATGAGTGCTTCTCCTAAAACCACTCACAAGCATAACTATTACTTCCATGGGATAGAGAATCATTATTCCACCCATTATCACAAGTTATGACAACATATTGATACCTTACATCCTTCTTCCCCATTATAAAATAAAGGCATACCTCCCCTAAAGGTATTTCCTAAGTATATGCCCAATAATGGTGAGGTATATTATCTATGGCATTTATGTGTCACCCATCACACTAATCATTGTCTCATCCTTAAACAACATCTCAAAGATCACCTTATAACCATTCTCAGACCTTCTATTCTTACCATAGGTCATTACCATAATAAGGCTTATCCTTCTTCTCACATGGATACACATCCTATGGTTCCATCACCTCTTGTGTTCCATTTACCACCTTTTTTCCCTCCACTTCTGATTCTTTCACTTGTGGACCTTCCCTCACCTATGGATCATTCTCCACTAGTGATCCCTACATCTCCAGTAGATCCTGATTCTATGTATTCTCCTAACTAGCCTTTGAATAATTTTCCTCCTAATTAATATCCTTTAATCATTATTACTTTTTTAGTTGAGGAGATTAGAAAAGAAGTATTTTCCTAGTATTCATTGAATATTGATGAGAACTTAGCAACAATTCAACTACAGCTTCATAGAGATTTATCTGATGTATTGGACAATGTGTGTGGATATATTTACCAATATTTATGAACACATGCATGATTTTTTTCACATTTATATTGGATTGGACATGTGCTCCAATATTATTTTTATCTGTTATATCATTTGACACTATGTCAAATTTCTTCTTCTCTTATATCATTATCTTAATGCTTATATTATATCTCACTTATATTATCATTTATGTTTCACATATGTTTGATTTTATTTATAATTTGCCTTCCTTTTTTTCCATATAATTTTTCTCAAAACTCTCTTTCTTGTATCTTTATGATTGTTTTGCTTTCTTATCCTTAGTTTTCACAGATAATTTTTCATGGTGATTTTATTATACAAGCCTCATTCCCCTTGGTTATTATCTCCCTTTACTATGTTATTTGTTAGAAAATAATCTATCTCATTAATATCTCCTTTTATAGATCCTCTTTGGATCTCCTTTTTCCTTCTTCCTTTATTCACAAACTAAGAATATACACGGTTGAGACTTGAGATCACATGCTAGTTCATTATCAAGCCTAAGCATCCTAGTCAGTCTTTGTCTTTGGTTACATAGCTCCTTTAGCCTTAGCCTAAAAATCATTCATATGTATCATTATTTCTCTCATGATTGATCATTACAAATCCATATGGAGGATGAATCTTCAAAATCCTTCAAAATATTGTTAAATTACAAATCATTTAAACAAAAGGCAATGATATAAAAAGCAAAAATATTGTTAAAAGTCAAATCACACTAAAAGCACATCTTCTTCATCTAGTTGAAGCTCAAACTCCATAGTTGTCCTCATGATAGATATGAGGTCCTTTGTGGTGTGGTAGGCTAGTAGATTAGAAGAGAAGAATAAAAAAATATTTTAATGCTACCTACTTTCTCACACAAGTACCCAATCTTCACAGTAGACTGACAACTCTATAAGGGGTCTTGAATAGTGGGGAATACATCATGGGAAGGTAAGTCCATTTTAATTTTCCTTGTACTAATATACCTTCATGATTTTATCTTATTATCATACTTATTTTCCTATAAATATTTCTATTTATAAGGAATTGGTTTCTTTTGTACATAAATGACCACTAGTCACTTAGTGTCTTCTCATGTCCTTAGTATGCCTCTTGCCTCCTAAGGTCTTCTCATAATATGCCTAAGTCTTAATTTATACACTCCATTTTTCACTCCTTATCTTCCTTATATTTATTCTTGAGAAATCTTATTTTGTCTACTGATCACTCCCCTTAGGATTTCATTTGTGAGTTGCTTAGTAAGACCGTGGATAGGATCCGACACTCTTCACAAATTACCATATTTTCCTTTCTATTAACAACATACTTTTATTACCCAATTTTCTTTATTATTCCACCCCAATAGTTTTCTCTTTGTTAATTTTTAGTTTAAGACTATGGATAGGACCTGGTCCTCCTCACAAAAGTTTCTAGTACCCAAGTCACCATATAAATTACATGTGTCAAATTTGAGACATTATTCAATCGATTATGGAGTTACATGTCACTTTACATGCTTCCCATCTTGATTTATTATGTTTTATGTTTAATTCATTTTTATTTTTCCTTTTTATGTTATTATTTTCCAAGTGCATGTAAGATTTCAACCATTTCTTGAATTTTTCATACTTCCCATCTTTAATTAATGTGACTAATTTAAGACCAATATTTTACAATTTTGTTTTTCTTTCATACTTCCCAGCATTATTTAGTATTATTTATTTACTTAATTAATTTTTTTTTATTACCATTTATGCCCTTTTTCATACCTTCCATTTTTTTACATTACTTTCATACTTTCTAATGCAATATTAGTTTGATTTTACTTGTTTTAATTTGGTGCAAACATCTGTCACATTGGTTTAAAAACAAATTCCTTTTTACCATCTTATTTTACCATTTCTTGGTTCTTTATACTTAGTCATTTTTTTTTATTACACATTTCCTATCTTGAAATAGTGTGTAGTACATTTTCTTGATTGATTACATTTTTCCTAGTCCTTTTGTATGTTTCTTTTTAACCATGCATGTGTTTTTCATATAGTTAAAAAAGAAACCACATCTCATATATTTCCTATAGCATATACAAAAAAGTTAAATAAATTTTATAGGAAAAAATATATCCAAAAAATACATAGCCTCAACCATAATAAAAAATTAGAATAACCCATAATGACAACATACACATCCAACAACAATATGCCAAAATAATCATATATATATATATATATATATGTATATATATATATATATGTATATATATATATATATATGTATATATATATATATGTATATATATATATATGTATATGTATGTATATATATATATATACATATATATATATATACATATACATATACATATATATATACATATACATATATATATATATATACATATATACATATATATATACATATATATATACATATACATATATATATATACATATATATATATATATACATACATATATATATATATATATATATAATAAATTTAGTGCAACCATATACAATGCTTTAAATCTATGGTTGGCTCCCATATTGTATATCTCATGGCCTAGCCATACTTCCTACTAAAGCCTTAGTCTAACTCCAATGAATGGTACATTGTAAGGATTGCATCCAAAATCTCAATTCCTCTACCTATCCCTAAAGGTGCATTGCCTACATCTTTGACTCTGTCAACTGGGTCTAGATATCTGCCATCTATGCTAATGTATAGATACACATCTCTCTAATCTATTAGGGATTTCCATGTTTATATCTCCCTTGGACCAATCACTACTAATGGTTTCATCATCTCTCTCTATGCCTACATTTACCTCACTACCTCTCTAGCTAATATAAACTATCTTGCCTGAGCTGGGGTAGATGGTAAACTTAGATCCTATAGTGTCATTGGGTCATATGGTTGTAAAGCCTCATCTAGGACATCATGGACTATTTCCCTCACTTAGGACCCCCATATCTCCTCCTCATCCTCACCAACACCTAGAAAATCATATAAGATGGATATCAGATCACTGTTATATCTCAAAACATCTATCTATCTATCTTTACTTCCATAAAAACATAGAATAATAATTTAACCATATTTTTCTTACATATCTATGTCTGAGCTACTATGGTATCAACATATACATGATCGCTTAGCATAATCTCTCCATTTGTTTATCCTCCTAGCACCGCCTTTGTAGGTTGCCTCCTCAGCACAAACTTAGATGTCATGGATCATATTCATCTTAGCCTACCCCTAAGTGGTCTTTTTATCATATCCTCTTGCTCATCTATGGGATCATATGGTATGGAAATAATATTTACTCTCTCTTCTTACTTCCATTGATGCCATGTCCTTAGTGGCCTCTATTCATCTCATCATAGAGTTGGTAGTAGTACATATAATATCTCTACCTCTACATCTGTATCCGCCTACTCAACCCTTTATCATGCCTGACTAGTCCATAGTTGCTCTTAATATGGCCTTAGTGTCAACCTCACCACTAGTAGCACCAATCCTCTCCACTCAAAGAGATCCCTCTTGTGTTGATCCCACTACTTAGGCATTAGTATTGGTGTGGTTGGATGAGGTAGGTTCATCTTCCTTAACACTCATATAGTTAGATGTGGCTCTCTCCACCAAAAATATTTTCTAACCACTTCTATCCTTATTATTGCTAGTTAATGTACTTGTATGTATACCACATAATGTATATATGTCTCACTAACTATAGCATTAGCATGTGGGGTATGACCCATGCTACCTAGTCCTTCCCCAATCTACACACTTGAGGTGACTCATCATAAATTGTATGGGGTAACCTAGCCAATTAGTACATAAGAAACCTCTTATATATCTAAGTTGTCAGTAATATAATTAGTCCCATGGTCCTCTACCCTCTAACCAACATCTGATATAGATCATGTACTAGCTAGACCCAGTTAATAGAGCCTAAGTTGTATAGAACTTGCTCCTCCAAGATCATCCTACTCAAGGCTACCACGAATAGTGGTACCTTTCCATCTAACTTGTGACATAGCACCCACTATGTCATAAGGCCTATCACAACCTTTTATATGTCTAAAATATATGATGTATATACATCACACATGCTAACTCTCCTACCTAGTAATATTGTCTCTAAGCTTGTAGCCCACGTGGCTAAGGCTTTTCTTTCCTCTAGGCTATTTGGTATCCCTATGGTCACATGTGTTCCTACTATAGGTAGCCATAGGATGGCATGGAAATCTTCTAGCATAATATCTACCTCTATTATATCCCCATCCACCTCCCATATGAAGGTGTTAGTCAATCATTCCCAACAACTAAGGAACATGACTAATAAATGAGCATTAAAGGGGATCTAACACATCTCTATTATCCCACCTAGACCTATGGATATTAATCTAGCCCTATCTTCATCTGATAACCTATCTCAAAAATTTGGTAACCATGTTGTATTCACAAGTCTCCAAAATCTTTGTTTTCCTTGCACCTAAGAAATAACAAAGGATGTATCAGTTCTTCCATGTCATGAATAGTCAAAATACATTCTTTTTATATTTTACATCAAAAAAAAAGTTTAAATTACTTTATTTTATTCACTTAACCTTACTTTGTCTTTCTTGACCTTACTTGGTCATTTTGGGCCATTCTATCACTCTTTCATCCTTTTGCACAATTTTTTGTATCATTTTAGCTCTTTAGTCAAACTAGTTTGACAAAAAAAATTCTATCTTTTCACTTGGTTGAATGAAAAATCTAAGTCAACCCCCTTGTCTTCCCCTCCCTACTATTGAATTTCCAATCTAGACCTTTTAAACCACCTATAAAATCCAAACTAGCCCATCAACTTGTAAAATGTATAGGGTCAACCCATACCTATTGGGTTGGCACTATGGATTCTACTCATTTCTAGTGTTTTTTTCATGTTGACCCTATGCATTTTCCTCAAAAAAGTTTTATTTTATCACTTTCTACTTAAATCCTTTAAACCCATTTCCCATATTCCTATATTATACCCCTAGAATCTAATTTTACCTCATTTTGACATATAAAAATGCTTAAAATTCAATTTTACTAAAAATTCACTTAATTCAATATAAATTTCAAAACTTGGTTTGAGATTCTTAGCTGCATACATGTAGTACACTTGTTGTCACCTCTGGAGCCTCTCCCTATCTAGTATGTCATCTCCTCACCATCCTAGCTTGTTTGTTCCCCAAAACTCTTTTTCCCTTTTCTCACAAATCAAAATAACCAATGAATTATCTTTTGCCTTATATAAAAAAACTTTTAAAAATTCAAATTCTTCAATTATTGTCCTGTAGATTCCTTATTTAACTTATATCTTTTTTTATACTCATCCATTTTTTAAACCATAATATATGTTAGATTCAAAATTATGTAGAAAATATTTTCCACTATAATATGCAAACATTCCAAAAAAAATGATTTTTGGCTTTTTTTTTGTATTAACTTCTATAGGTTCATCTAGTATTCTCTACATTGGATGCCTTCACACTTTCTTGTAGTCTAATTCTTTTCTCTACAACACTAAGGTAAGTTAAAGGTATGTGTTTTTCAATTAAGTCATTTCATTTATCTTTTTTTTTTCTTACTTCACTTTACTTAGCATCAACATTGTATGTTATCATGTTTTATCTTGAAGCACCATCCCGTGTTTCACTTACATGACACTTGATGAGATTTGAGTGGGGAATATGTATACACATAACATTTTCAAACTTTTATTGATTAATAACACTTTGTATCTTACAAGAACCTATTAAGCCTTAATCTCTCTAAGTGCATGCCTTAAGGGGTGCACAAGGAAATGGGTGGGCAAACCATCGATGATTCATAAGATTGTTGTTCCTTTTACACTCGCCATCTACACACTTTTCTCCTAAACCCATTAACCCTAATATTATTATATTTATTCATACCCATTCCTCTTATTTTTCATGCCTTATCCATCTTTTTATTACCTTAAACCCCTTTTGGATAGTTGACTTACTAGGTTGACTTGATCGACCCAATATAGTTTAGGGGTATTTTTCACTTTATTAGCTTGTTAGCCTTTTGGCCGACCTAACTCAAACCTAGTGATTTATCCCCAAAAACACACTGGGTCGATTGGGTTGACCTTATATAGTTGATGTTCTTAGGAGTATTTAGGTATAGATCTACCTATATATATAAGTTCATTTCCCACCATTTCATAAGAGATGAATCATAGCAAATAAGTGCAAGCAAACATCTACTTATTGAGCATTATACTTGAGGAATAAATCTTAGGGTTCCATACTTTCTTTAGAGATATGGATCTTATCTTATGGATAAGTCTTTTGGATGCTTCGATCGATTGTGTTTCCTAGAGCTGATTTATCTTAATTATCCTTACATACCACAATAATCTCTTGCGAAGCACCTTGGGAGAGATTGAGGCTTGGTGGGTTCATCTTCAAAGGTAAGTATTCCTAACTTTATTTCTCCTTTGTAAGAGTAGATAGATAATGTATTTGTATTCTTATCCCATGTATTAGGATTATGTATACATTAACATGAGTATATGTCTTCTAATATATGTTTATTTTAGTTATTTTATTATTTTTAACCCCCACTTCATGTCACAAGCTTTGGTGTGCACTAGATTAGATTTAATTTCTTATTATTAGAATAAGTGAATGTTATAAAAATTAGGACTCCATTAGGTTTTTTATGTGATTGTGTTAGATTTTATGCTTTGGAACCATTCATAGCATGATATGTTGTGACTATTGATCCCCTAATTAGGTCTAGTAGATACCCATATTGGTCATGCTCCTGCTTAACAAGTGTATCACCAATTGGAAGTGTAGGTATGATCTATCTTATTCAAGCTAGGATTTATTTATAGGCATGATGCATTTTTTATTGCATACACTATCAAATTATCCAAATAAACCTAAAGGAAATTATGGATGAAGTCCTTAAAGGCCTCAACAACTATTTTGAAAAATATAATGGGTACATTCTTTAACCCAAATGACATGATGGTATATGTAAAATAACCCCACTCAATGGTAAATGCAGTCTTGTGTCTATCATCCTCTATAATCTATACCTGATGGTATCATGATAAAAAAATGTGAAATTATAAATTTCACACCTAATGACACCTTAGAGGATTTATTTGATGAATGGTGTTGTGAAAGGATCAATAATGCAAGCAGAGTTAAATAACTTATAATATACACAAATATTAATGTGACCATTTTTAATGCTTATCACTATAGGGTTGACCCATTCAGACTCATTGATATGAGTAATAAATCCTATGTGTAATAGACTATAAATTTATTCTATAACCTTGTACGTAAATTTGGATTCATTCAATAAGGTCATTTCCTGATTAGGAAGGCACCTTCAACCAGTTTGATATACATTTTACCCAAATAAAAGTGAGCACCCTTCATCTCACTAAAATTATTGGGGAAGACATATTGATATTCCTTTAATAACTCAAACACTTTGGAGATCTCAATATTGGATAAGTAATTCCCCATATTAACCATCTTTAGTGCATCATTCATGCCAATAATTTGTTGTATGGTTTTAAATGGTTACAATTACAAGCATTTTATATATAGAATTCTGTCATAAATAATTATAGGGCCATACTCCATGGGTATGTCTAAATTATTGGTAAATGGTTTTGGTTAATTGGATCCCTCACCTTCATCAACATGGAATATGAATTTTTACTTATCTTTCTGAATTTCCTCATGTAGTGCATGATTGATTACAAGTTCTAGTGTGGAATAAGATTACTCAATCAACTCATTGAAAATGGTTACTATTTATTTTGGTACATTATGTATGTTTTGTATCCAATTTTTAATGTGACTTGGGTCATAAATGACTACTTGATACATTATCTGATATATAAGTTGAGAATACATCCTTGGAGATGAATAAGATAATATCAAGACAATATCATTCTTTAACAAATGCTAAAAATAGGTACCTACATAGCATTACTCATGAACATAACAAGCTATGGCCTAGGTGTGAAAAGTGACATAAAATGAATGAACTAACATATATTTTAGTAAGAAATATTCATTAGCTAACCACATTACCTCACATGCCTCTAATTGAGGTTCTAGTAATCAGACACAACTATAGATGATAGTGCCTTGTACATGGTTGTAATGATGAAATTGATGATGTAAGATAGAATGTACTTGGTACCAATGAAGGAGATGATCATGATGCATTCACCACCACCTTACCACTATGTCATTAATAATTTGAAAAATTGATCTCATGCAATCAATATCAAAGTCATAGAAATCCTCTAGTCACTAGATGAATTCACAGACTTCCATTTTCCTATGAAACTATGGATCTTCATCTAGCCTTTCAAGTGATGTATCCAAAATTGGTCCTTGCATTAATTACCTAGTGATAATATGAAAAAACCTATGGAACTTGTGATACTTACACTAAGTGTATTCATGAATATCAATGGCACCACACACTCATATAGTAAGGTCATAATCACCTTTCACTCAATAATCATAGGTGTTACTTGTAGTATTAGAGAGGGACTATGTGTCTATCCATCATAATATGTCAATAAGGGTAGGATATGATGTTTACTACCTTGATATATGATGTTTTATATGTGATTAATAGCCTTAAATACATTAATAGGTTTAACACATGGGGGCCTATGTGCTTGGTCCAATGGGATGATGACATGCTAATTAGTAGTTTCAAAGCTGATATCTCTCTTCTTGAATCTTAAATCAACATTATTAGCATAGTACCAAGTATGACCCAATAGGGATGTAAATTCATTAGGTTCAACCAATTTTATAACTTCAAAGTTGGATTTGAAAAGTACCCTAGGGATATTCATAGTTGTTTTTTAAATAAAGATAATTGATAGAGCATGGATCTTACTGACCATCAACAATACATGAGGTGAGGGTTTTAAGGCTAGGCTAGCCATATTTATCCATTTATCCTTTGTGATGATATTTACCTCAGTGTCAATGTTGACTAGAATCTCTTGGATCACCCATCCATTGATGGTAGCATTCACCAATATTTATGTGTGCTTTTATGGGCTAAGAGTAACAAGAGTATCTTGTCATCAAACATGGTTTAATTGATGATGTTTATTTGGCCTTGGTGTCTACTATTTTATCCAATTACTTAACTATGGTACAATATCCTCATCCAGTAGGCACTTTCAAAGCTCTTGGAAGTTATCCCACACAATGTCTTGATGATATGTGGCCTTTTGTATATTATCACATTGGGTGGCATCATGGTTGTTAATAAATTCTATTTTCCCTTGTAATTCCATTACAAAATTCATAGTATCTTTAAACACATTTTTTTATTGTTGAACATCAATATATCTAGTTGTACGAAGCTCTTCACATTGTCCCTCTCAATGGGTGAAATGGATGTAGGATAGGACTATCCACCACTTAAAATTATAATGTTAACTTTTTGGGATATTATAATGCTATATCGTGGTCACCATTATGGCTTATCAATGTGTAACATACTAATATCCTTCTCATTCCTTTATTTTTCTATGGGCATGTTCAAATTAGGGCATTCTTCCAAATTGTGCTCATTTTTACAAAAAAGCACATGTTGGATAGACTAGGTAGTCTTTCTAGAAATGATCCAAAAAACCATATTTGTAACATAATCATGGTGCGAAATGTCCACATACTCATCCTTTTCCTTTAACTCATCCATGATACCCACCATTATTTTGATTATTTGAAATATAAGCTTGATGTGTACCATACACATGCACCTCATGAATATCATTGATGGGATGGAAATAAGTAGTGTCATGGTTTTATGAATCACATATCTTGAATTATTTGGACACTTTAGAATGTGTGGCCCATTATAACAAAGGACAAGAGAGAACATCATTCTCTTCATGTAAAATTTCATATGTATGATTTAGTACAACATGGATGTTCTTACGAGGATAATTGTTTCTATTATGGACCTCAGACTCATAATCCATACACCATACATCATTATGAGTGACATAAGAACTATTTGTAGTCAAATTTTCTAACTATGATGCCATTGAAGCTATTTTATCTTCCATAAAATGATTGATTTTATTTTCAATGTTTCCAACAACTTTGATGCAGAGGTCATATTCTAAGGCCTCGTGTAGCCTAGTAAAGGTTCTCTGAGATAGTGTCCATCTAAAGGGGAGCAATAATCCTCACACAAACCACTAACCATGATGAATTCCATTTATCTGAAATGAAAACTAAGATATTATTATCTTAAATGATCCATCGTAATCATGCATGCTCTCATTTAGCTCTATTTAATATTATTTAACACAACAATACTTTATTGCTCAAAATTCAAATATCAAACTCTTGGAGAAATGTTGTCTTTATCTGGTCATAATTAACTAATTCTTGTTGAGAATAATATTTCCTATAACATTTGTGTGTTCTTTTCATGAGTATGGTTACAAATTATGTTGTTTTTTGTATACGAATAATATTTTCAAACTTTATCAATTACTGATTCTTTCTAATTTGTAATAACCCATTGAGTCTTAATCTCTTTAAATGCATGACCTAAGGGGTGCACTAGGAAAGGGGTGGGTATATCATTGGTGTTTTGTATGGCTATTTTCCCTTTTTTCCACTTAATATCAATCCAATCAGTTCCTATAAACATTTCCCTAAGATTTACCTGCTCTTTTGCACCCTCCTCTAGTCATTTACCACCTTCATTATCCCTTTCCCAAATCTGAACCCCTTTTTGGGCAGTTTACATGAATATCTCGACCACATTGACCCTGTATTGTTATTAATAGAGCTTATTAAGAACTAAGTCAGCCATGGCTGACATAGTTCATTATCTAGTTAGTTTTTTTTATCAATTATAATACTAGGTCAATCGGGTCGACCTTGTAGATTGAAACTTTTTGAATGGTTTAGGGTTAGATATGCCTATATAAACAAATCCATTTTTCCATTATTATGGAGACAACATAAGTTAATTATTCATTTTAACTTCTTTACAATCTACTCTTTCATCATTTTACTTGAGGAGTCTCTACTTAGAGTTCATAATTAGAGAAGAATATAGCCTTTTGGATAAGTCTTGGATGTTTTTCCCTTTCTTAGTGATCATTACAAAAAATAATAATCTATTATGAATCACCTTTTTCAAAGGGAGAGATTGAGCCTCGATGGGTTCATATTTTAATTAATTATCTCTAACTTTGCTCCTCTATTTGGTAGATAAAAGTAGCATAAGTAATGGCTTTTGAATAATATTTCTCTCTCCATGCATTAAGGTCTTAACTATACATAGACTAATTAGGATTCTCTTATGTATGTTTAAGCTTATTTTTATTAACCCCCATGTTATGCCAAAAGCTTTAGTGAGCAATACATTAGACTTTTCCTTTACTTGTTATTAATATAGTGAATATGAAAACATAGGACCTAGTTAGGGTTATTACATAGTTTTTCTTGACTGGAGGCTTTGGAACCATCCATAGTGATATTATTGTGGTAATATATCCCTTAAATATTTATACTGGATCCATATTGGTCATAAAAATTATTATAAAATGTATCCCCAATCAGAAGTGTAAGTAGGATCTATCTTCTCTGAGCTTATATTAATTTGTAGATTTGTTGCAATTCATGTTACATACATTCTGATGAACCTAACATGAATCTAACACTTTCAAGTTTTATTTCAAACTTTTCATTTCTATCCCTCTATTTTTATATATTTTTTATACTAGGTCAAATAGGTCTGTATACTTCTAACTTATGTGTATAGGTTTAACACACAGTCGTATCAAAATTACACTATTATTTTTATGCAAGTCTTCATTAGATACAGGTTATGAATTAAATATGTTAAAAATATATTATTATTTAGTTCCAAATAACAAACTAAGTTGAATAGGTTGACTTTGTATTTTATTTAACATCCAAAACAACAAATTAAGTCAAATGGGTCAACTTAGTCTTCCAATCAAGTTTCAACAAATAGTGTTTCATAGAACTAGGTTGACCATGTCGATTTAGTTTGAAAAACTTGTAAGAAATATTAAAGGAACTAAAATATAAAATTTACAATCCTAATAATCTTCCAACCCACCAAGGTTCCTCTCTTTCTCTCTCTTTCAATTCATTACTTCATTATTGTTGTATTTTATGCAAGTTTGTAGCCTTCAAAACTACAATCCTATAGTAAACTAAGTTAACCTCGTCGACTTAGTTCTATAGCTTATCTTTTATATATAAGACTAAGTCAGCCTAGTTTACTTAGTCATTAAATAATTTTACTTCTATAGAATAATAGTGACCCAATTGACTCTATTATTTATTATTTGCATACAATGTCATCTGAACTGACTCTATACCATTCTTAAATTGGGAATTAATAAATATTTGCTAGTAATTAATTCACACTTTCATTTTTAGCTATTTTCATTCTTAGAGTAGCTTACATAGTCTAATTAGGTGGTTTTTCAAATTTCCATTTAGTTTCACTATTTTTCTCTTTTTTCACACACTACCAAATCACACAATACTTGAAAATGCATTTAACATTTATTCTCCTAAGGCTTAACTAATTAGATTTCATGACCAAGGGGGAAGCCAACTTGGTTTTATATGAAAGTATAAACATTTAGTTAATGACATATACTGGATATACACCTAACACCCTTATCATTATGAGATTTTGAAGTGAGGTGGTAGGCCCCAATACCAAGCTAGTACAATTTCTAACATAGATCCCTTTTAACCTAAATGTCTTGAAACTATCCATAGATTTATTTCTAGTTTCCTATTTTTAGATAACTTACTTTTCGCACTTAGAAATAACACTTTATAATAATCTAACAACATTCATGATGACCACTTAGATAGCACTTAATTTTTAGTTGACTTCTTTCTCTCTAATCATTGTGTGTTTTATTCAAAAAACTTGCATTGACCAACATTAGTGCAAGATTTTATGATGTGTGACCCAATTGGATCATTCCCATTGATCTAATTATTTATATGTTTACTTCCATCTCTTGCTTCATTTACATTGTAAAAAATTTCCTTATTTTAGCACACTATTTTCCTGCTCAACATAGTCTCTTACAAACTATCCTTTTCCCTACTTACAATACTAAGTTGACCTAGTCAACCTTGTACTCATTTTTTTTAGTTAGGTTATAGTACTTAGATGACCTGGTTGACTTTGTATCCTTATTAGACTATATTTTTCCCTGCCTATAGTACTATGTCAACTTGGTCAATCCTATATCCTTATTTTCTTTTCTTATCTAACATAATATTAAGTGGCCAACTTAGTTGGTGAGGTAAAAAACTAGTGGGAAACTTAGTAGTAAGTGGTTGACTTAGTTGGTTAGATAAAAAACTAGTGGGCTGACTTAGTAGTCAATAGTTAACTTAGTTGGTTAGGTAAAAAATACTAGTGGGCCAACTTAGTAGTAAATGGCTAACTTAGTACTAAAATCCATCATTTATATTTCTCTATAATATTCTCATCCCTATTTCATTATTACTTAGTTGACCCAGTTGAATCTATACTTTTATTCCTTCTATCTAACACTACATGTTGACTTGTAATCATATTTCATGTGACCATAATCACACTTCATATGACCCTACTCCTCCCTATGATTACACATTAGATCATGTGAAAAATATTGACCTTGGTTATAATTTTTTGAGACATTTACCACTTTTATGGACCTTTCACACATCATACATCCATCCCTTACACATCCTTATCACCTCACTGACCTTTTGTGCACCGGACATGCCCTCTAAATGCCTTCAAAGGCCCTTATGGAGGCTTGTTGACCACCCAGAGTGGCCTTTTGATCTAGGATGGGGATTAAGGGGGAAAATCATGGCCTAGGATGCATGTTTCTTTCACAAAATCCATGGCCTAAGATATGGACAAAAAGGGCTTGAATTTAAACAAATGACTAAAAATAACTACTTTTTGGCCTTTGGCAGATTAGGGTTGAGATATGTGATGCTTACTCACTCATTTTTTCCTCTTTATCTTACATTTTTTAGATATAATCTTCCCATTTCATCATCAAACTCAAATACTTACTACTTTCTTGAATCTCACTTGGTTCATTTTTGTCACACTTAGCTTTCATTATGATAGGGGATACCCTACTATTTTGTAGCTCATCTTGGTGATTCACATTTATCTCTATAGTGTTCATGAAGCTTGTTGCTTGGTATTATCCCATTAAAGACTCATTTTACCTATTCATATAGTCCTTTCATTAGATCTCTCATAGTTCATAATTTTCCTTCACCCCTTCCACTGCTTTTGGCTCTTGGTTTGAACTCAGCTCACGCACAACCTGATCCTTCTCCTTCATTGCTTCCTAGTTTGGATAATTGGTTGGTATAAAGTCTACACATTTATTTTGAGTTTTATATGATGGAAATTTTATATGAAAATTTAAATTACTATTTTTTTAGTAGTATAAATTTTAGGTTTTGATTATTTTAGTGATTTATCTTGTTTAGTGAATTATCTAGGATAGTTTCTAAAGTTTTATGCATTTGTGTGTTGTTAATAATATCTTTCATTACTTGAAATATATTCCCTTAAATTTAATGATAACTTTGGAAACATTTAAAATTACATAGTAGAATCCTAAATCCTCAAAATAATCTGTATAATTTGCATAAATAATTTCCTCTCTTGCTAAACTACAAAATTGAATTATTAGGAAATAATAATGTTGAGAATAAAGAGAATAGCTTTGGTTTAGATTAGGCATGCTCTTGAAAATTTATTAAAAATGTCTTTAATTCCTAAAAAATATTTAATTTATCTTGAAAGTGCCTTTTCTTATAAGTTTATGCATTACTTGTTATCTCTATTTATTCCAGATTGTTATTTCTACAATTTTATGGAAATAGTTATCTAGTCTTAGTTACTTGCTTTACTGTGGTTAAACCCATTAGAGATATATAAATCCTTTATGCTCTTGATCATGTTATCCCTAACATATTTTAAAATTCTATCTATATCTTAGTGCAATATAGAAAACAAGATAGCCTCTATATATCTCTAGTAGCCCACAGAAGCCTTGAGCCTTATAGCCTTTTAGTTGTTTATTTAAGTACCTTGTGTAACCCCTACCAAACACTAGTAGCTCCATTTATATTCTTAGAGATACATTATGGCATGCCTGGTAGGACCTCACATATAGTCTCATGCTAGTCTTATCCCATTTATAACTCTCCTAGCCAACTCCCCTATGTTAGCTATTAAGATTTACTTTCAATTGTGTTTCAACTCTTGCCTTTATTATTTTATCTTGCTTTGGTTTTGTGTCATTATCCTTGATGGTTATATATTTGTTTGAATTATTTATTTCCTCCCATGTTACTCTTGTTTCATTTAATCCATGGTTGACCTCCTATCCTTGGTATGCTAATCTTGTCAGATTAGGGGCCTTATCCCTGAGCTCGCTCATGAGTAAGCATAAATGTAATGGAATGCCATAAATACTAGAGGATTCAGGAGGTGTCAAGGAACCTAGAACAATAAACATGCTCTGATGCCTACTTAGTCAGGATCTTGCTCTACCAATTAGAGCACATATGATTACTTCTTGTATTAGCAACTAAACACGGAATTATACCAGAATCAATAAGTAACTAGAAATATGAAACAACACAGGAGTATGAGAGACAATACACAATTGTATTAATAATCACTCAGAAGAATATACAATAAGGAAGATGCCACTTCTTCCTCCACCTCAAAGGTTCACCACGCCTCAAGACCTTCTTCCCTCTCTCTCTCGGTCCCAACAATCAACTCCAATATAGATTGATGTTCACCTCTCCAACCAGTTAGTAACACGCTGCCAGTTCACCAAGTACACAACCATACTCCAAGTAGATCACTTGCTCTCTGCTGCTACCTAAAAATCACTAGACCTTACTCACCATGTAGATATCTCTACACCCCTAAAGAACCCTTGTCCTTGCCTCACCAAGTCCTTATGATTCTTCAACCAGTACCCTGGTGGATCAGCTCTTAGACCTTACAGACTTTGCAACTCTCCTTGATCATACACTCTTAGCACCCCTTTGGAACTAGGAGGAGCTACAGTAGCTCTCTCTAAAAGCTCTATGGCTTTCTAGCACGCTTACCATACAGCCCATGATTCCATATATAGATCTCATGTTTACAATAATTAGACTAACCTAATTACAATAATTAGACACGTAACTGAAGACTAAGACTAGCCTTCAACATGCAAACTAACAGTCCAAAAATAGACTCTCTAGAATCAACATGTGAATTGCTTATTCATGCATAGGCTGCCGACACCGACTCCTCCATGACCGATGTCGGCTGACTGGTAACCAACACTGGTTGCTTCCTCAATGCCATCTGACCAACGTCAGCTGATCAGACTGACGCTGGGTTCCCTGCAACTGATTCTACAACTCCCTACAGCTCTGTATCCTCCATAACTTCTCCTGTTTGCATCCTGGTGAAGCTTTTAGCTCCACAACCTAAAAATCTCCCACTTAGAGATAAATAGCTGCACCTGTACCTGTACCTATACACTGTCTAAATTATTCCCTGGCTTGTATCCCTCTTCAAGATCAATCCTGAAGACCAACCACCACACAACCTATGATGCCGCACCTATCTTTCAAGTAACCTGCCACATCCGAACCTACATATCCATGTAGTGAAGAACTTGACCCTGCATAACAAGAATCCCTGCTGCTAGTCCCACTGAACTGCCCTCAAGTACTCCTTCCCTGAATTGGCTCCATACTTTCTGACAACTCCCATTGATTGGAAAAACTCAGGTCTACACTAGACCTCATTTGATTTCAAACCCTATTTCAAGATAGGCTTGAACTGTCCAGCCATTAGTGTGCTTTCTAATTCTGCATCGTGCGTAATGAACCTTACCAACACCATCTTCACATTAGCTCCCACTGGAGATAAAATCTCCATGACTCTTATGCCAAAGAATTTTTCTACTCCAAATTCTTCATGACACACCTCTGAACTAACCTTACCCTTAGCTCAGCAAAACCCTGTATGTACAAACCTACTAGCAAATCACCCACATACAGTAACAGAATAATGTTGCAATCATTATCCACCTGATAAGATAAACACAATAGTTACACTGACATTAATTGAAGCCATGCTTAGTCATCCACCTGTCAAAACCTGTACCACTGTCCTGCAGCTTCTTCAAGACCATATGCCTTGGCCTTCTGTCTCTTGTGTCCATCCACTCTCTTCTCTAAAATAGGAATCCATCTCTCTCAGTGCTTTCTTCCAGCTGACAACTCTACCAACAATACCTATTTGGTTCTTCTCCAAAGACTCACACTCCTCATCCATGCCAAGCTCCAACTGTATCTGGATTCTACCTACATTGCCTCTTCGCATCTTCCTGGTTCTTGACCATCAATAAGCAATATAAAGAAGGTGAACAATGAATATGAGGTTCACTTACCCTTTCTAACCTTGACATGAGTGTTTGAGACTTGTTGACAGCTAGCTATCCACCCAATATCTGTTTTAGTGACCGATCTCGGCCATCTCCCAGTCTGCTCCCGACCGATGTCGGTTCCTTCACTGACCCTGACTGCCGACATCATTTCCTTGGCTGACGCCGGTATCCTTTCTGCCGATGTCGGTTCCTTCATGACCAACATTAGTCTTCCTGTTTCTGATGTCGATTACTATCTGACCGATGCTGGTACCTGTGTTCGTTTGTGAGTGATAAATTCTTACCCACGAGCTCTCCATGGATCCAAATCCTAATAAAATCAACCCTGCTCTGCTCAGAATAATTTAGTTTCCTCACCTGATCTCTGTCCATCATCTCCTCCATGAACACCAAGGCTTTCCAGTTCTTTAGCTTGTCAAAAACATCTGTCTTCCACTTCAGAACCTGCATTCTCCTTCTACATATGTGACTAAGCCTATGAAGCCACATCTCTACAACAGAAGGTGAATCAGTAATATAAGTAGATAGATAAAGGATACCTACTTTCTTACCACCATATAATTCAAGTGTATCCACTGTGAGAGTTACAGTGCATCTCTCATCACCCAAATTTCCTAAAGAAATTAGACTCATCTCCAAGACTAGTACCTGCATGACTTCCTTCAACCACTGTGTGTCATCCATCTGCAATTTCAGCTTCACTTCCCCTTTGTCAATCATTTGACAAGGCTCACCAGCTCCTCTCCCTAGGGCTACATGGAAAGAGGCAACATAATCTGTTATCCAAGATTCAACTTCATCCAAGAAACCTCCCAAAGCATCCTGTGCAACAACACCTACAACATCTGCATCTTCAGTTCCTTCATGCTGATCTGCTACCAACCAACAATCTTTATTTACCTGCTCTTTCTTTCCATCAATCAGACCATTCATGCTATTCAGTTTCTCCATTTGTAGCTTACTTCCTTCTGCCATTGCTATACTCCCACTCAATCAGAAAACCCCTGTGAGTAACTTGTAATCAACAAACACTACCAGATCTAAAACCACCTATTAGTAACCCAACCAAAAGCTCTGATACCACGTGTCAAGGAACCTAGAACAATAAACATGCTCTGATGCCTACTTAGTCAGGATCTTGCTCTACCAATTAGAGCACATATGATTACTTCTTGTATTAGCAACTAAACACGAAATTATACTAGAATCAATAAGTAACTAGAAATATGAAACAACACAGGAGTATGAGAGACAATACACAATTGTATTAATAATCACTCAGAAGAATATACAATAAGGAAGATGCCACTTCTTCCTCCACCTCAAAGGTTCACCATGCCTCAAGACCTTCTTCCCTATCTCTCTCGGTCCCAATAATCAACTCCAATACAAAATTGATGTTCACCTCTCCAACCAGTCAGTAACACGCTGCCATTTCACCAAGTACACAACTGTACTCCAAGTAGATCACCTGCTCTCTGCTGCTACCTACAAATCACTAGACCTTACTCACCATGTAGATATCTCTACACCCCTGAAGAACCCTTGTCCTTGCCTCACCAAGTCCTTATGATTCTTCAACCAGTACCCCAGTGGATCAGCTCCTAGACCTTGCAAACCTTGCAACTCTCCTTGATCATACACTCTCAGCACCCCTTTGGAACTAGGAGGAGCTACACTAGCTCTCTCTAAAAGCTCTATGGCTTTCTAGCACACTTTTACAATACAGCCCATGAGTCCATATATAGATCTCATGTTTACAATAATTAGACTAACCTAATTACAATAATTAGACATGCAACTCAAGACTAAGACTAGCCTTTAACATGCAAACTAACAGTCCAAAAATAGACTCTCTAAAATCAACATGCAAACTACCTGTTCACGCACAGGTTGCCGACGCCGGCTCCTCCATGACCGATGTCGGCCGACTAGTAACCGACGCCGGTTGCTTCCTCACTGCCATCTGACTGATGTCAGCTGATCAAACCAATGCTGGGTTCCCTGCAACTCCCCATAACTCTGTATCCTCCATAACTTCTCATGTTTGCATCCTGGTGAAGCTTTTAGCTCCACAACCTAATAGGATGTTCCCTCAACCCAATGTGGTGATATAGACCCTCTTATATTTTCTAGGGAACAATATTGATAGGTTTATAACCAATGGACTTAGTTCCATTTTCACCAATTTGAGCTTCATTCATTTATGTTTCCCCTTATCCCCATGCCATAATTCATTCACCCATTCAAGGTGATGAGGACCCTCTTACACAACTAAGGCCTGATGAGCTATGTGTGATCCTTGATGATTTCCATATATGCCTTCAAGTTAACTAAGTGAACCTTTCACCCATTTAGAGTAGGTAGTGTGCTTAATTTAGAGATATATATCACACTTATTTAGTTTCAAGTGTT
Source organism: Torreya grandis (assembly GCA_037957365.1). Classification (NCBI taxonomy): domain Eukaryota; kingdom Viridiplantae; phylum Streptophyta; class Pinopsida; order Cupressales; family Taxaceae; genus Torreya; species Torreya grandis. Next base: position 59,956 of record JARHVA010010639.1, on the reverse strand, counting down.
TAAACAAGTTCTCATGTGAGTTCCCAACCTCTTTTTTGGAAAGAAACTCTATAATAATAACCCCCTTGTGTCTATTTTTTGGGACATAAGTACTCCAAATTGATGAGGTATCTCCATCATGAGGATTCTTCCCATCCTTGTAATCCTTCCTTTAGATTTTAATATGAGCGTGTTGATTTTGATCACCACCTACAGACTAGAGATCCATGGGATACCTATCATAAGCATCGACACCCTCAAGTTGACCCTCATCTGATGGCACATGACTATCATCATGGATACCTAGGTCATTATGACCATTTTAATGATTTTCAACATTGTTCCATCATCCCTATAGGGAATGGTATCATTCTCATATTCATTCCCCACCTTGTGGTAGGGATAATTTCTAGCATGAGCATCTCCCATATTAGGAGCTACCTTAACATCATCCTCTCTATGATCAAGGTTATGATGATTTCTATTGTAATAAAAAACATCATCACCATCATGAGAATCTTATTGGATCTTGTTTCTAACCTATTATCAATCATGTCTATGAGGATCTCTATAGTAACCCTATATCCCCTTGGGTATGTATTATTCCCCATCCTACTCCTATCCCTAATCTACCTAGTTCAATGGGATTCAGGAATCTAGTCCCATGGAGCATATTAAGGAATTTATGATGGCATGTATGGATTGGGAATAAGATAAAGTCATGATGTTGAATCTCTTTACTCATTCTTAATGAACTAAATCTCTCATTTGGTGTTAGAATCTACCTCTAGATTCTCTCTCTAGTTTTTAGCTCCTGCTGGATGATTTATTCCAATACTTTGATATATATAAAACATTCAACCTAAACATATAATCACTCACCTATATGGAATATAATAAGTGTGTGTCTAACTTTGATTTTATGTGTAGGTGAAACTCAGCCATCCATACATGCAAAATAAGGTTCTTGGATGATCGGCTTTATGATATGTTCACATGAGCATTGAGGCAGGAGGTTCACCTTGAGGTCCTCAAGAATGAGACCAAATTATATGATGAAGATATTAATGAGTGTCTAAATATTTAAGTCTTTGAGTTGAATGTGATACTATGCCCTATACCAACCCATAAGGCATCCTCTTCATATGATCAGAAATACAATATGACTAGTGATAGCATCACTAATTCTCCTATCGATAAGAAGGACAAGGATAATTTTAAGGTGAATGCTTTAAGAAAGAATCCAACTAAAAATAAGTCTTATAAATCAAGCATAGCAAAACCATGGATGTTATTTCCTTATGACATAACCAATTTTTATAATTTTCATTAGATGAAGGGCCATGATGATGCTAATTATGCTACCCAAAAGTTTGGTGCACAAGCCTCACCTTTATCTCAAAGTCCTCTACGTATATAACCCAATAAAAAATTAAATGTATTCAAGGAGAATATTCCTAAAAATTATAAGGAGAATAAAAATAAGAAATCAAAGGCTAAATCCCATCATTCCCCTTTTGACTCTTCTACCTCCTCTAACTCCTCTTCCCACATTGACCCAAGAGGGAAAGCCAAGTGTGAGAGTAGCAAGGTCATTGTTTCTATTTACATAGTTTATACTAGATATGAGTGCTTCATCAACATGAAATTAGGCTAGCTCACCGACCCCATTAGAGAGATTAGTGGTGTTTGGTCTCCTGTCTAGCCTACAAGGGTAGGGAACCCCAAAGTCAGATTTGAATTTTGGCATAACATCCCTCCCCAGGATAGACAACATTATTACTCTATTATAGAGGATTTATAGGGACTCTTAGTTGGGATATCCATTTGGGACCTCCTTTGCCTTTTACCTAAGCAAATGGGTCTCATCTTTGATGAGTTTGGTCTCTCTCATGAGGGGCCTTCATGGGATGATGTCAAAGTTTTATTCAACTCTGACACATATGAGAACCTGCATCCTCTTACCTTATCTTTAAATCTCACCTCTTTACTAGATGCTTTGGTTATTACAAAGAGGGATTGGTTCCCCCTCTATATTAAGACCTTTATTGACAATTATTAATTTAAGAGATGCATCATTGATGAAGGAAATGGATTGAATTTCATTCCCCTACATATGTTCAATGAGCTTGGGCTTAGTCAAAAGAAGCTCTTTGATTCTCGACATAACTATGTTGGTTTCAGCTATGACATGGTTACATCAGTGGGAAAATGTAAAGCTTTGGGTCAAGTTTGGCCCAAAGATAATCAAGATTGGGTTTTGTGTGTTAGACTTAGATCTTTCATACAATAGGATTCTTGGCCATCCCTAGACTACTACCATGTAGGCCATCATGTCAACCACAATTCATATGGTTTAGTTCATACATGAAGGTGAGGTTCATACCATGGAGGCTGACCTAGATACCTAGGCATTATTATATGCAAATACAAAGCCATCAGGCAAGGCTTTAACTATCTCTTAATGCGTTTTTATGGACTCCCACACACCCCCTACTTCTGAGTCTCATTTTATCAAGGATGAATTTTGTTATTCGATTGACTATCAATCAAAATTAACTCATTTAGATTTTAGCATGCATTGGCCAACTCCATCTTTAGCTCTTTGATGTTATGTCAGCTTTTCCCTTCTTAGAGACCTTATTTAAGATGTCTCCCCAAATTTTGAGTTTCCCCCCATGTCACACTTTTCCCATCAGAGTATATACTTTTGAGATATCAATATGGATTTTCTAAAAGTTAATTTTCCTACTACTTTGATCAACTAGATTGTAAACTCCACCACTAGTTTCAAGATCATGTTCCTCATGGATGGATTCTTGGGGTACAACCAAATCTAGATTGTACTTGAAGACTAGCACAAGATGACATTCACTACCTCATGGGGTACCTTTTGTTATGCCTTCATGCCTTTTAGTCTAAAAAATTCTAGATCTATGTATCATCATGACATAAACCACATTTTGCATGACCTCATCCACAATATTGTGGAGTGATATGTCAATTACCTCCTCAATAAATCCCTCAAGTGGGCTTAGAATGTATGAGACCTCATGATCATCCTTGAATGTCTCATGGAGTATCACATCAACCTTAACCCTAAGAAGTGAATTTTTGGCATATCTATTGGAAATCTTCTTAGCTTCCTTGTTTCATAAAAAGGTATTGAGGTGTATCCTAAGAAGATCAAGGCAATCCTTGAGATTCCTCTCTCATGTAACCTCATTTAGTTGTAGTCAGTCCTTCCTTAGAAGGCTCAACTTCCTTAGACATTTCCTCAAGGAGTATGCTCATAAATCCATACCCCTCACATTTCTTTTACACAAGAACACTTCATTTTTTTGGTTTGTTGAATTATGATTGTCTTTTAAGGAATTGAATCACAGGTTTCTTAATCCTCCCATATTAATGGTACCCATAAAATGTCACAAGTTTATCTGATACACCTCTATCACTAGTATTTCCATTGGGGGCATGTTGTGTCAAAAGGATGACATTAGTAGAGAGAGAGAGGTGTTTACTACATCTCTCACATGTTAGTTATCCTTGAGCAAAACTAATCTCTTGTTGAGTGATAATGCCTCTCCCTCATCATTTCCATGAAGAAGTTGTGACATTACATGTTGGGCCAAACCATCAATGTGATTTTATAATATGACCCACTCTACTATTTTATTGGAAAGACACACTTTTTGGGCTTGATTGTGAGGTGGATAATGTTTCTTCAAGAGTTCTATCTCTACATTATTAACAAAAAATCCACCAAGGTTTTAGTTATAGCTGAGCAACTCATTAAATGCTTGTTACCCAATATTAACATGTAATTGGTTAATGATGCATTTATTGATGATATGGTATAATAGATCAACCAGATTGAGGTATCTAAGTATGATTGGTATTGGAACATTATTTATTACCTTGAAACTCAATCTTATCCCATCAATGTTCCTTCATAAGAAGTTATCAGATCCATAAGTTTGACACTTATTATGTCATCATAGCTGGTGTGGGTTTAAATGGTTTGCTGATACAATTCCTAGCCCTTGAGGACACTCCTTTCATGTTAGAGGAGTCTCATAAGAGGTCTATGGTGGCCACCTAAGAGGGCAGGCCACTGATCAATGTATTATTAGGATGGGTTACTATTGACCCACTCCTATTAAGGACACCATCTAATATACCAATAAATGCAAGATGTGTCAAGTCACTAGGGATGTTATCAATGCCCATGTAGGCCTCTTATATTTTTTTTGGCCTTTTGGCCCTTCTTAGTTTGGGATCTTGACTTTGTCTATGAGTTCAAACCTACCTCTTTTGATGGTTATCTTTGGTTCATCACTACCACTAACTAATTCATGAAATGGATTGAGGACATGCCTCTTAATAGCATCTATGAGAAGACCATCATGAAATTTATCTTGAACTAGCTCATTTATAGGTTTGGAATGCCCATTGTGATTATGGTTGATAATGGCCTGAGATTTTAAATCCCCAAGATGTATGAACTCACTGAATGCTTTGGGTTTAATTTCCATTTCTCCTCCACCCATTACCCCTAGGTAAATGGGTAGGTTAAATATTCAAACAAGACTTTGAAGAAGATGATCTCTATACCATTGCCCAATCCATGTGTGACTAGCATCTCATGCTCTATCCTACCCTTTGAGACTACTAGACTAGCTTCCAGATGGCCATAGGGGTAACCCCATATGTGCTTGTATATAGGTCTAAGGCTATTATTCCTTTAGAGGTCTTAATCCCTTATTTATAAGTTAAGATGTGTGTATCCCTCTCTGATGAGGAAGAATGTGCCACTCATCTTATAGACCTTAAATAACTAGATGAGTGTTGCATTGATGCTTTTGAGCACAATCATGCTTATTAGTATCATGAACATTAATAATTCAATAAATTGGTGTACTCTCACCCATTCAAGGTAAGTGATATGGCCTCATTTTTGACAAGGATGACCATAATAATGGAAAAATCATGCATAAGTTGTTTATACCCTTTGTTATCATTGTATCTCTAGAGAATGTGGCTTATTATCTCTTAACCCTTTAAGGCAAGCCCTTGTGACACTTAATCAATGGGTTCCACCTCAATATATTTCATGTCTAGGGCCTATGTGGCCCTCCAAGAAAGAAACATATGGTGATAAGGTGAACCTTTCCTCTCTTCCCACACTACTAATCTTTGTGCCACTTGTATATGTGTGTGCACATGGGTTCTTTATTATCAATTCCTACTATGTAATCACATTTATTTAGTAGTCTATATCAAATGAAGAATAGACATTACACACAAAATCACATGCACACATGTGCTAATAATGAGAAATGAATCTATATATATTGAAAAAATACATGTTTTTTAGTCTAGGTACATCAAATGGCTTTCTTTAAGCCTGGGCTCATAATCCCCAAAAATACCACATACATGGATATATATATATATATATATATATATATATATATATATATATATATATATATATATATATATATATATATATATATATATATATGATATTATCCCAATTAGCCTATGACTAAGATCTATCTATGGTATCCCTACTCCAGGTGGAGATCTTGATCTTTGCCTCTTGACTAGTAAAGCCATAGTTTCTTCTAGGGTAGCCAACTAGTCTACCATTTCCCTAGGTGCCTCTACTCCTCTAGTATACTCTCAGGATAGGTCATACCATAGTTGATTGATCTTGGCCTTTGATCTAGCTATTTTTCCTTATCTCATGTTATAGTTATCTCATACCATACTAAAACTACCTCATTCTATGTTGATTCTACCTCTATCCATGGTATCTTATGTCATACACTCACTAGTGTAAGTGAGGTTCATACACCCACCCATCAGAAGTGAGTATGTGACTCTTCCCTTACTATTAGATGTGACACCCACTCCATCACTGGTGTCACTATCACATCAGGGAATAGATCCCTTAGTATTAGGTCCATTTGGGGTCTAGTCTAGCTAGGCTAGTCTCCTACACACATAAAGCACATATGTTAGTCACATATCAACTTTCATTAAATAATGAGTACAAAAGATAAAGTGATATCTACTAAATAAACATTTATTACCTAGTCATGTTTATGGCCTTTGTGACCCTTTTTAAGTCATGTTCCTCTTGTTGGTTGGGGTCTTTATCATGGCTATCTCTCTCCACTATTAGCTCCCTCATTCTATCTTAGTTTCCCTTTATGCTCAACCCCAACTAGCTTAAGTTGTGGCCATCTCTCCTATACCACCAGATCCTATCTCCCTAGATGTTGGTATGACCCTTATTAACTTCAAAACTCCTCCTATACTACATGGATCTCCACCTTGACATCTTATAGAAACATCATAGATATATATGGATTTATGTCATAGTTACCCACTATATCTAGATCTAAGGCGGTACATATAAGACCAACACTATATGTAGACCATATGGCCCATGAAGTGTTATCCTATAATGCATGGTATGCATCATTACCCTAAGGTGTCTTTGATCATGTCAATGGGAGTCTCTTGTAAGCATATGACATAAGTAGGTTAGGCTATGTCAATCCTCCTACACTAATACGTTGGATGTGATCTAACTACTAGTATAGTCCACTTAAGATATACTAGCCCCACATATATATTTATCCTCAGTATACTTGTTAGAAAACTCCTATCCAAGATAATTATCATATACATGTATTTTGGATGATTTAGAGCCTCCTAACCATAGTGCTTGTTATAACTTCCCATAGTTGTGGTACTATGTCCCCAAAATTTCACACATGGAATTTTGGGTTACCCTATTGAAATTTTCCTTTTTATTCTATGTTATTCATTTGTCTTTGTTAAAATTCATTCCCCTAGATAAGACTTAGTCTTTAGTATTTTTCATTATGATTACTTTCATTACCAATTGCTTCAAATTTCCCTAAAAAGTTAGAAAATGTTTGCCTAGGTCATTCTCATAAAACCCATTTTGTACATATTTCCAAGAGATTAAAAAAATTAAGTGTTTGGAATCATTTCTAAGAAAACTCAAGTTCTCTAAGTTTCTTTACTTTTAAAAATTGAACTAAGTTATCTTCAAAAACCCATGTTACATCATCCAGTTCAAATTGAAATTATGTGATGACTTTGCTTCTCATAAAAAGTTAAGCAAAGTAGTTTCATAAACCTATAAAGAACTACTTATAACAACTTAGGGTTTGAAAGTTGCTTCACTTTATAAAAGTCATAAGTAAAAGTAGTAATAGTTCACAAGTCCAAAACATTCACTAGCCTAGATGAAATTAGGGTTTTAGAGGTACTTGTCTTCAAAGACCAAAATAAGTAAAGAGGATCATGAAACATGATAAAGGTTAAAATGCCTATGTGTATTCCATCTCAAAAGTCACTTATTTGTCATTAATGCATGGGTTAATATAAATATTTAAAAATACACCTCATTTCCTACATATATTTCAAGTTGTCTAGCCTAGTTGCTTCTCCTAAGAATCCTAAGGGACATCATTTGAACTTCTAAAGAAATTTTTGAGCAAGATCCTCACATCCCATTTGTAATCAAGGATGTAGAATGTTTTCCCTTTGTTCTTGTTATTCTATTTTGGGTGTTTTTCTCATTTTTATTTTAGTAATTTTTCATTTGCCTCCTTGAAGGTTTCTCTATTGTTTCTTGTTTTGATTGCCATTAAAGGTTATTTTTTCATGCATTCATGTTGTTAAACCTTGTAAATTATTTAGAAACACTTTGTATATAAAAATCTTAAGAAAAACCTAAGCATTGAATATTTTTTACAAAAAACCTAGTGATTGACCTAGATCTACCCAAACCATTCATGACTTACTACTTACTCAGAGTCCCAAACCCAAGTAGTTAGTCTTAAAAACCTAAGTAACTAGTTTCATGTCTAATAGAGTTCCCATAGAGAATTTATTACCCAGTGTTCTAATTACCCCTTACTTCTATTTCATCAAGTTTTCCAACCCAAGTAACTTATCTATAGAAAATTAAGTAATTATTCTAAAGAAACCAAAAATTTCCAATAAATACTACTCACTCAGGGTTTTCAACACTGAATAATTGTATAATATCCATACCTTCCTAGAGTTTAGAGATCTTGTTACTTTGAATAAGTTAATTAGAGTTTTCAAAGCTTTCTACTGATATAAGTCCCTAATATATGAATCTTGCTTAGGATTGTTACTCAAGACAACAACTTAACTCAGTTGTTTAACCTTTTTTATACTAGTAAGAATAATTACTAAGTTTTCAAGAGCATTCACCAAGCCTTCCCAGTATCAATCACAAAAAATGTTAGGGGAAGGAGTAACTCCAATTGAATAAGTTCTTGAGATAACACTTGGATAAGTTCCAAGGCTAAGTAGGAGGTTCATTTGATTAATAAATAATAACTAAGGTAGAATAAAATGGGGATAAGTCTAAAGGAATTGATGAATGGATAGAGAAAAGACTACAAAAAAATGGTTTCTTAAGGTCCCACGTAATTTGGCTGACATTGAGAATAAATTGGCACACATAAAAATAGTGATGAAGGAGATTGAGAATGAGAATATAACCTATGAATTATAGAAACAAAGCATTCAACAAATAAATTATTAAAGTGAAAAGGTTTTGATTGAATAAAATATTGTTCTAGAAGGATCAACAAAGAAAGAAAAAAAAGAGGAACATGTCATATATTTCCACATGTGTATTCATGGGGAAATGATTAAATAAATGAAGAATGTAGAAGAAGATGTTCACAATGTGAAAGTGGTTCTATAGGACTGCATCTTCTACCTCTCTAATTTTTGATCTAAAAAAAATCCAAGGACACCTGAGAAATTCCATCAAAAATTAAATACATAATTGAAAAGGACACAACTCCTTTCACAATAAAATCTATAAAGGAGTTAATAAAAAGTCAACAAGATGTCAAAAGTCTAGAACATAGGCTTGAGAAGGTGAAAACTTATTACAAAAAGCTGGAAAGAGAACTATTGAGTTATGAAATAGAAAGGAAATTAGTTACCAAATTAGATGAGATAACTATCCAGTTCATGATGTCTCAACACATCAAGTACAAAGAAAAGTGTAGATTAGAAGTTTAAGAATTAGAATAGTTGTTATTTATTTACTTCTCAACTACTTTTCTATTTTCTTCTAATGTCTCTAGTAATGTATTTGAATTAATTTTGTTCTAAGTAATTACATTGTAATTAATGTCATTTAGTAAAGTTACTTGTAAAAGTAAGTTACTTCATAAAATGTAAGATTAAAATAACTTGGATAGAAGCCATTACTAGAAGTTATTTTGTAAAAAAAATTACTAAAACAAGTGCTGCACTACATGCAAAGATATTATATTTGACCTAAATAGTGAAACTAGTAAGTGTTACATGTCATTGGCCACTGCATACCACATAGAACAAATTATAGGAGTATGCTTCTTAATGGTGTTTAGTTTTTAATGCAGCACATGGTAATTTAATGAGTTGTCTCATAATTTATTTTGACATCTAAAATAGTATAATTAAGAGTGAAGGCCTACATGCCGAAGGGATGGTAATTTTTGAAAAGCAATTATAGCTGAAGCAAGAAATTTTAGGCAATCTAAAACTTTGAATTTAGATTTTTGAATGTTTTTCTATGAAATTGGTTCAATGTGAATAAGAATAAAGTTGATTTATATGTAAATTTTCATCTAAGGAGATCATTTAGTGCATTCTATGAAGATTAAAATTCTAAACTTTGTGTTATCTTTAAATCTGAATATGATTTAGAGTTTTTATTACTCATTTGCTAAAAGAATTATCACCTCTTGAATGTTTATCTATTTGTACTTATACAATAATCTTTATAAAACTAATTGTTTTGAAGTATATATTATTTATTCTTACATATTATAGTCATTTCATTTTCTATTTCCTAGAACTTCTTTACACATTGTCTGAAATAGCTACTTACTTGCTACAAAATCACTCTACTATGGTTCATGAACTTTGTGATTAAAGTAATACCCAAAAATATATCTTGTGCATATTTTGTGAATAATTTTTATAAACTATGTATAATTGAAAGTGTTAATAGTTAAAATAAATAAGCATAAAATGTATAGGAGCTTCATCATTAAATGAATGGGATTTAATCCCATGACTGTCTAGATAGTTTTTCTAGCCTATAAAATATCTAGTCAGTAGGTTTGGGTGAATCTACTAGGGAACACAAACTTAACTAGAGCTAAAATTATATTATCTATTATAGAATAAGATAGACACAGAATAATGTTTAGCTCTACAAAATTGCATGTTTTTTACACTTCTATATAAGAAGATGCATGTGAATTAAAGGTGAATTTGTGATTTGAAATGCTATGTATCTAGGTACATGATATATTAATCTATATGGGTTGATGGAGATGCTAATATGTGGCACACATCCCCTTTAGTTAGTTATATGGATCCAATATATTAGGATAATGGAGTAACTTTTGGAATTAGTGTATTGGGTAATGGTCAGCCTACATTAGGATTAAGAGGTTACCCAACCATTTTTAGTTAGATAAAGGTCTATATAAATGATATGATTATCATTGTAAGGAATCGAGTAATCATTGAGTCATCTATTATAAGAGGATATTTGAGGTTGTCCCCTCAAAGAGACATTACAAAGTTATTCCTTCCTAAAGGAGTATTGTATGGTGTTGCCTTACCTTATGGGTATTCTATTTCTACATATATTAAACTTTTAGACATCTTGGTACACTAATACCCATTATGTTTTATTGATATATATTATATTTTTCATTTTTTCCATTTATTATAAGTGTGGATGATACCAAGTGGTATCAAATCTACAATTTGGGTAATTTGTGTGGAATGAAACCATAATTTTTTGAAATCATCAATATCTTTCAATCCATTTTGAATTTTTGCATAATTTTTTTTATTGGATATGAATAATATTTCAAATAAGTCTCAGTAAAACAATCAATCCTTTTTTATTAGTTTTAATGGATTTATTCATATTTTAGGGTTTATACTCATTTCATCATATTTTTGGTGAAATTTTTACTTATGCTATATAATAAGATAGGAAATCTATATACAAAATTTTAGATTTGTTTGATATGTTTAGTTATTATAATTTTAAGGTTTTTAATACATTCTATCTATAGACCAAAATTTGTAGAATGTTTCACAAAATTTTTACTAGAGTTCCACAATAATATGACAAAGCCACTATCAAAATTTAGGACTATTTTGATCAGTTTTGAATTGGTTATTGACATTTTAGGGTTTCAAGAACCCTATTTTTTTTGGATCATGAAGTTACAAGTATTTTTAGGGGAGGATGATATTGATGCTAGAGAATGGTGGCTACTTTTTAAGGAGAATAATATTCAAAAAGTAATTTAGTAAACATAATTGTCTCTCTTTATCTGGGCCTACACAACATTGGTTTAATTAGTTGAGCTTTGTATAAAAATTTTCTTCATGGGAAGACATGGAATGTGTCTTCCTCAATCAATGGGATATAAAAGAAAAAGATGAATAAAATAATGATGGTAATTAAGAAGAGAATGAATATGCTAAAAAGGAAAAATTAGTGGAATAAAATAATGATAATGAGAAATAATATGCAAGTGAAGAAGAAGAAGAATAAGAAAAAGAAGAGGTTGACAAGGTCAAAGTATCATAAAAATTTGAGGTACATAGAAAACCACAACATCATGAGAGGAAAAAATCATGGATCCATGTGAGGGAATGTCATAATAACAATCACATTGGCTTGAAAGCCCCTGAAGCTTTTTGGGAAGGTCTTATAAATAAATTTAGTAAGAAGTTAGCGGGATGGAAAGGCTGTCTTCTTAGCCAAGGAGGAAAGTTAATTCTCCTCAAAGCTAGTCTTCAAAGCATACCTACATATGCTTTGAGTCTTTTCAAAATCCCCTCTAAATTTGCTGAAGCAATTGAAAAAATTCAAAGAAACTTTCTTTGGTCAGGTTCTGAGGAGAAAAGGAGAATGCCTCTTATTGCATGGGATAACATTTGCAAACCGGTTAAGGATGATGGACTTGGTATAAGGAAAATAAGAAGTATGAACACTGCCCTTTTAGCTAAATAGGGATGGAGGGTTTTTTAGGAAAATAAAGAATGGAGTAAAATATGGAATCATAAGTATCTTTTTAAGGCACAGTCACTTCATGACTTCTTTACTACTCTAGATATTTCTCATCCGTCTGCTATTTGGGGGGCAGTCCAGGGAACTAAACATGTTCTTGAAGAAGGAAGTTCATGGAAAGTAGGTAGTGGTAAAAAGGTGAAATTCTGGGAAGATATTTGGTTAAGAGGTAAACCCTTATAGGAAGAATTCCAAGATAAAGATGTTATAGAAAGATGTAAACAAAGAGTGGGTATAATGGTAAATCAATACTGGAAGAACAACACTTGGGTAAACCTCACTGACTATGATCAAGATCTCAAGGATATTCAATTATCCCTAAATGCTATATCTCTATATCCTAATCAAGAAGATAAAATTGTTTGGTATCAGGAGCCAAGTGGACAGTTTAAAGTCTCTTCCATTTTTATCTCCAAGGGAGATGGCAGAAAACCATTATGGACAAGGGCCTGGATTAAGGGGCTCATTCCTAAAATCAAGTTCTTTTTCTGGACCCTTCTCCAAAACAAAATTTTGACTCTGGATAATTTACAGAAATGCGGAATCAATATTGTTGACAGGTGTATTCTGTGTAAGAGAGACCTTGAAGATAGAGATCATCTGTTTGTGAATTGTTCCTTCATTCAGCTTGTTTGGAAGGAGGTTCTCAACTTGTGGGGTATTACTTGGATTCACCAAAAAAATGTTGAACTCTCTCTCAAAAGCTGGTATTTCCCTTCAAAGAATCTTGAAGTTATCTTCTTTTGGAAAATTACTCTTCCCCATATCTGGTGGGGAATATGGAAGGAAAGAAATAACCAAATATTTAGAAACAAAGAGCTCCCTGGATGGGTGGTAGGATAGAACATCATTAGAGCTCTAAAGGAAAATTTTTATTCTCAAAAAAATCTAAGATATAATCTCAATGTGGATAATCCCCTGAGGACGGATTCTATTCCTGGTAAATTTGATAACCCCAGATCAGGTGTTACTTGGATCAGTCCACCTCAAGGTTGGATTAAAGGTAACTTTGATGGTGCAGCAAAACGGAATCCGGGGAATGCTGGTTGTGGTGGTATCTTGAGAAACCATGTGGGTATGGTTATTGATGCTATTGCAATTCCCATTGGTATATCTAATTGCCACATTGCAGAAGCTACAGCTACCCTTCAGACCCTTAAACTAGCTATGGACTCAGGATATTCTAAATTGTGGCTTGAAGGGGACTCTTTGAATGTTATAAATATCCTTAATAACAAGAATACGGCGTCTTGGACCATAGAGGATAAGGTAAAGGAGATGAAAAATCTTTTGAATAAGTTTGAAGATATAAAAATCACCCACACCTACCGTGAAGCCAATGGTGTTGCAGATTGGCTTGCTAACTATGCTGTCTGGGAAGGTCAAAAAGTGAGGTGGGATGAAACCTTAGATAGGATCGTGGATTTAAGGGCGATCATTCTTCTCGATGCCACACATGTGAATGAAGGTAAGATTGGAGTGTAATAAAAACATAATGAGTAGGAGGAGTGGCAGCACAGGGAAAGGAACTCTATTATTAAAGAGTAAGGTCCTCAAGAGGGAGAAGAGGATCCTGAAAAGCCAAAAACAAAGTCGATGTCCCAATCAACTTGACAGCAGGAAGATCCAGAGTAATATCCATAGTAATTGGGATTCAAAGAAAATGAGTATGGCGCGTGAAAGGAAGGGTGAACCCTGTAAATAGGAGCCCAAGAGCTGTGCAGAATGGAGAGAGAAACATCAAGTATGGAGAATTCTACAGAAAAGGAATGTTACGAGCTACATGGAAAGACTCCATGGCTCTAAACCGCATATCACGACGGCCTTCTTCAAAAATTGGTCTGATGACAGAGTCACCTTGCATGGTATAACTATAAATTTAACTGAGGATTTTCTTGCTGAGGTTACAGGGTTGCCAATGGATGGACTCAAATTTTCCAAGCAGACCAGCATATCAAACGAGGCCTTTTGCAAGTTCCCCAAAATAGATGAGGAGGAGCAGAAGCTGGTGAAAAATGGGGATTTCTACGAGCTAGACCAGATTAAAGGGATTTGGAGGGACGTCCTAAGCTGTATAAGGGAGTACTTCATCCTGGACGAAAGAAGCAAACGAGTGCATAAGTTCCATTTTGTATTCCTCAACCACTTCAGGCATAAGGTTAGCTTGTCTTTTCCTTTCTATCTTCGCTACTCCCTGATTCAAAGCCTTTATGCTCATAGGAAAAAGGATTTGTGCCCTATTCTTCACGAAGGCCTTATCCTACTTATTGAAGGCTATTGCAAGAATAGGGCACTGGTTAAGTATCCCAAATAGGCGAAAAATAAGTTGCCAAGAAATAAAAAGATTGAAAATGTAAACAGGAGAGGCAAAATCAAGACCCTTAGTCCTAATAAACAAAATGTAGAAGAAGAAAGGGGTCGGGAGAGAATTGAAGAACTCGAGGAGGAAAAACCGGAGGAGGAAGACGGAACTGAGAGCTGGGACACCAACTCTTGTAATGATGAAGAAGGATCTGAGGAAATTGAAAAAGAAAAAGTTAATACAGAGGAGGATTCTGCTATTAGAACAGAGGAGACGGAGGAAAACCAGAAAGTGTCGGAGGATGATTTTGTTCAGGAAGATCCTGGTGAGGACCCAACTTCTAAGAATGAAAAGGAAATTTATGTCCAGGATGATATTCAAAATATGGAGAAGGAAATTCAAACTAGAATCAATGAGTGGGAACAAAAGAGTCAAGAAGACTTCTTTGAAGAAGCAAGGATTAGCCCCAAAAAAAAGTCTGAGGATTGGAGAGGGAAGAATCAGAATGAAGAAATTCACACTCCTATGACCTGGGTTAGCTGTAAAGCTAAGTCTTCTTCCCAATTTGATTCCTGGTTGTGTAGGGAGATCATTGATCTCAAGAGAAAAGTGGAAACATTGGAAGATTCTCTGAAAGCTACTTGGAACAAAGTAAACAACATGGAAAATCAGTTAAGCGAGATCCCTGTCAAGCTCAAAGCTTATGAAAACAACCTCCCGGAACTAATAAAGGATAACAGAAAGAAAATGGAGGAAGTAACGTCCAACATTTGTGCAGCTGCTATCAATATAGGTAAACGAGCCAATGAGGAGACCAAAGCACTAAAGGGTCCCAGCAAAAGGACAAGGCAAAGTTCCAGAAAGAAAGATACACAAAAAGGAGCTTTGCTGGAACCAAGGAAAATGCTTTGAAAGGAAAAGAAGCCATGAACTTGATTCTGGAACTGGATGAATAATCTGGTCCTTCTTGTTGGTTTAGAAACTGGTACTGATCTTTGTCCTCCTTTTGTTATCTTTTGTTTGTTATGCTACCAGATTTCTGTTTCTGGGTTTTGACCGGATGTGTCTCTAATGGTTTCAGGTCCCTTTAAAACCTGTTTTGGCTACTTCTTAGTAGTGTTTTTTAGGCGATGCCTGTGGGCTTAGACGTTCTTTATTTTGCTTTCTGTTACAGGGTTTCGGGGCCCCTTCAAAACTTGTTTTTACCTCAATCTAAAACAATCACATTGGCTACATAAGAAATCAAATTTTTAATATCAATGGCTATACATGGAAGCCAAAGAATACATACTATGGTTATGGATGGAATCAAAGAAGTGTAGCAGAATATGGTACATAGAATCATAAGATGAATAATTATGCATGGAGACCAACAAAGTAAAATAGAATTAGAGGATCAAAATGTAATTTAGAAACAATTTTAGAGAGCTATCACCTATCAAGATCAAATATGGATGGCTAGATGATCAAGATTAGAGACAAGTGTGTAATGATTTTAATCACACTCATTATTTGGTTTCTTCCTATGTTTCAGGGATGAAACATGTCAAGAAGGGAAGTAATGTTATGTATCTAGGGACATGATATATTAATATATATGGGTTGATGGAGATGCCAACATGTGGCACACATCCCCTTTAGTTAGTTATATGGCCTAATATATTAGGATAATGGAGTAATTTGTGGAATTAGTGTATTAGGTAATGGTTGGCCTACGTTAGGATTAAAAGGTTACCCATCCATTTTTAGTTAGATTTATGTCTATATAAAGGAGATGATTATAATTTTAGGGAATCAAATAAGCATTGAGTCTTCTATTTTAAGAGGATATTGGAGGTTGTCCCCTCGAAGAGACATTATGGAGTTATTCCTTCCTAAAAGAGTATTGTATGGTGTTGACCTACCTTAAGGGTATTCTATTTCTACATATATTAAATATTTGGACATCTTGGTCCACCAATATATATTGTGATGTATTTATCTACACTATATTATACATATTTTAATTATTATAAGTGTTGATCATCTCATGAAATGCATGTTTTATGAAGATAGCTTTACTTGTCAAGTAATAGATTTACTTATCTTGAGTTATTGCATGTCGAATTGAATTTTTTGTTTGTTTTAAGTCATTGTTTGTTAGTTAATTTATTCTCAAGTCTTTGCTTATAAATATGAATTAATCTAAATAAATCTTTCAAAAATCATAGGCTTTTCAATCTGGCAAATTGACCTTTCACCAGAGCAAGAAGAGCTCAGGGCCAAAAGGATGACTTCTTTTAGTTGCAAGAATGGTTTGATTTTATATTTCCTCCTCAATATAGAATGAGAAGAGTGAGTCTTTCACTTGTGATACAAGTACAAATTCTTGTGAATCATCTACAACATAGTTCTTCAACAATAATCCAACTTATTAATCCTCAATTTCTTATTCTTGGAAGAAAGGTATAACAACTCCTTATTCCTTGGGGGGCAATGATGGGCCCATTGAATTTAACTCCTCTTTAAAACTTGCCTAAAAGCTCAATAAAGAGCTTTCTTAGGTTTACAGGGGATGGAAAAGATAGTCTAGATGAGCATTTAGCTACCTTCTTTATAGCCTATGGAATGATTGGCATTGAGCATGAAGATGTATTAATTAGGATCTTCATTGAAACATTTCATGACTTAACTACAAAATGGTTTTATCATTTGGCACCTATCACCATAATCAATTGGGCCATTAGGCATGATAAATTTAGAAAATATTTAAAGCTACTGAAGACTCACACATATTACTCACCCAATTGATTCAGCTTAAAGAAGAGCCACATGAACACATGTGAGATTTCATTGTTAATTTTTATAGATTAATATATAAAATACCTCAATTTTATCAACCCATTAGTGATAAATAGAAGTTATTTTTCATCAATGCTTAGTTATGATAGGTTAGCTATCAGTTATGCATAGCACATCTTGTTGATTTAGCAACTACTTAAAATATTGATACAGAGGTTGAATATGACCATATTATGGCTGGAAAGATAGAGGACAACTTCTAAGGTGGATAGTTTTGATTCAACTACACTAAAAACCACTATGGATCCCTTATTGTATAAACTAGCTAATGACTTGTTGTAAGTTAAAAAGAAAATTACTCAAGGTGCTCATGTTATTCCTATCAAGAATGAACCTATATGTGATTTTAATAAACAAAACTAGAATAATATTTATGGATCTCCGTAAAGACTATAAATTAAAGATGTTCTAAAGAATCACATTGAAATAAATGAATAAGATCATATGGCTATTGACCTTGATCAAGGATTTGATGATAAATATGACTTTGTATATCCTACTAGCAAATCCAACATAGGCTACCTTGAATATCAATTCAAAAGTGATTACAGATAAGTGTTTAAAGATGATCATAGTCACTCTCTTATAGTTTTTACAAGGTCACAAACTAAACAAGTTGGTGAAAAACCTTCCAAAGAACAAGGGAAAAATAAAGAAGACTCTAGGCCAAATGTTAGCATTCTCAAAAGAGGTAGTCCTTTACCCACCTCTATTACTCTAAGAGATAAAAATTCATATTTTTATTCTCAACCTCATAAGCTAGTCATTCATACTTTTGAAAATAATTCTTCTTTGTCTACATCTATCCCTTGTTTTGACATTGTTGATCACATCAAGAAAACCAATATTCAAATGTCATAAGCTAAATACTTGAAGTCCTATCTAGATTATCTGACTAGACTAGTTAAGTATGTACAAAGTAAAAGATCAAATAATACATCCAATACTTATAAAGGCATCTTTCCTACTCTCAAATAGGTTTCTTTTTGAAACAATGATACAACTACTTCTCTGACATCTACTTTTACATCTAAAATAATAAAGCCATTCTATGTGTCTCTTTTGATCAATGGGTTCAAGTTGAGAATTTATTCCTAGATTCTAGAGATTTTGGTAATGTTATGATAGTTAAATTATATAATGCTATTATCCCCACTTTAACTAAATCAATAAGGAGATATTATTTAATATAAATACAATTTTTCTTGATTAGAAAAATCAAAGATATTCAAGTTGTTCTAACAGCTTTTCTAGATAAAATTTTTAAAATGATAATTCTGTTAGTATATATTCCTATTTCTTAGGGAATGTTGTTAAGTAGAAACTCTTACAAAGATATGGGTGGATAAGTTAAGATGGATTGGTCATGTGATCATATCCAATCAAAGGTGTAAATTAGAAACTTTAACTTGAGAAAAATTTTAAGTATATAGTTTCTAAGTCTGATGATCCAAGATCATAGATTATTTTGGAAGAATCAAATCATCTAGTCTATTGAATTGGGTAAGGAAATATAAGAACCCAAGTCACAATACAAGATATGAACTTTAAAATTTTATTGTAGCTACTATTCTCTTGGTTTAGGTGTTCAAATTATATTGATATCACCAAATGGTAAGGTATATCCTTAATCTTACAAGCTTATGTTTGAAAACACTAATGACATAATAGAGTATGAAGCACTATTGTTAGGACTGAAACAAGAAAAATAAAAAGGAGTCAAAATTCTAAAAGCATAAGGAGATGTTGAGTTGATAGTGAGACAAATTCATGTACAATACCAAGTGAAGAAGGATAAGCTAAGTCACTACCATGATCGAGTTCTAAGTGTAACATTTGATTTTTTATCCTTTTCAATCAATTTCATTCCTCATGATCAGAACTCTAGAGCTAATCCTCTTATAGTTATTGCAGCTCTACTTAGGCCAAACTAATAGCTTACACTTTTTCAAGAAGATGAATATAGATTAGATATGGTTTTCCTTATAAAATTTCTAGACAATGTCAATCAGTGGCAAGTCTTCAATGATGACAAATAGATAGTTATTTTCCTTGAGAAGCAAGATAATTTTGAGGAATTATATTTTAAAAGAAGTAGTTCACTTCCATGTCAGATAACAAAAGGTAATACTAACTTTGGACATGATGATAATGAATAATTGATTCAATTGAAGGGAAATAAAATCCCTAAAGGGTTAGTTTCATTAGAATAAATTTTTGATAAGCATGATTAGTTTTTGAAGAAAAAGAAAGAGTATGGTGAGATTTCTTTTCTAGAATTACAATAGGTTAATTTAGGTACCGTAAAATAACCCAAGATGGTCAACACTGGTAAATGTTGTTCCTAAGAATAAAAATAATCATTCATTAAGCTTCTCAATAAATACATGAATATGTTTGCTTGGTCCTACAAAGACCTAAAGACCTTTCAGCCAAAAGATATACAACATTACATTCTACTTCAACCATTAATAAAGCCTTTCAATAAAAATATTTATGATCATAATCCAAAAATCTTAGGTACTATCTTTTCTAAAATTTAGAATCTACTTGATGAAAAAATCGTTTATCCCATTCACCATTCAGAATGGTTAGCTAACATTGTCCCAATAAGAAAGACGAATGGAGGAATTTGTTTGTGTGTTAATTTCTAGAATATCAACCAAGCTTCTTTGAAAGATAACTATCCATTACCAATCATGGATCATACCTTACAATTATTTACAAGCTTAGAAATATTATCCATATTAGATAGATTTTTAGGATATAATCATATAAAAGTGGATAATAAAGATCAATACAAGATGACTTTCACAACACCATGGGGGACATTGTCCTATCATAAGATGCCCTTTGGGCTAGTTAATGCTGGAGTGAATGTTCAATGTGAAATGGATTTGATATTTTCACATGTTAAGAACAATATTATTGTTGTATACCTTGATGACTTAACACTATCCTCCAAGAAGAGAGGTAATCACTGGGTTGATTTAAAAGTAATCATCCAATGTAGGACACATGGGATCTCTTTGAATCTCAAGAAATCAATATTTTCCATGAATAAAGTGAAGATTCTTGGTCACATCATCTCAAAGGAAGGAAAAAATATTGATTTAGAAAGGGTGAAAGTTATTCAAAATTTACCGATGCCTATGTCTAAGACGGGAGTACATTCATTCTTTGGTAAGGTTAAATTTATCAGAAGATTCATTCCTAACTTGGTTGAGTTGACTCACCACATTTTTTCCACGATGAAAAAAACAAGACTTCAAATGGAATGATGAAGGTAAGTTGGAATTTTAAAGGATTATAGTAGACATAGCTCAAGATCTAGTGTTAGTTTCTCCTAGTTTTAGTAAGGAATTCATTCTCTATTATTATTATTCTAAGCATACTGTGTCAGCCATACTTTTATACAAGAATGATTAAGATATTTAATCTCTTATAGTTTTCATAAGCCAACCATTGAAAAGATATGAACTAAAGTATACATAGATGGAAAAAAATGCCTTTGTTGTAGTCAAAGCATTTAGGTACTATATTTTGTCTTCACATACTAAAGTCTATGTACCTAACATTATAGTCAAATATATTTTAACATAGAAAGGGTTGGGATTGTTGAGAGGCACTTGGGTGGCTAAAGTTTAAGAGTTTGATCTTGACATCAAACCAACAAAACTCGTAAGAGGAAGAGGCTTATGCCAAATAATGATAAAAAGTAAACCAAATGACACAAATATGATGGTATATTTTCTCCAAGATAAATCAGATGAAAATTTGCCCATGGTTCTTTTTGTTGATCTTGTTGATGAATGGTACAGTAAGATTTATTTCTTTCAAACTTATGTAGAATGTCCAACTCATCTTACACATAAGGGAAAATATACTATCAAGATAAAGTTAAAGGATTATGTCCTTTGGGATAATAGTTTGTATAAAAGAGAAATTTATAGTGTTTTCATTTGTTGTGTGGATAAAGAATAATAGAAGAGACATCTAGAGCAATTTCATGATAAAGCATGTGGAGTGTTAAGAATATAGAACATGAAGCAATATTAATGATTTAAAAATGCAAATAAAATGTAGAAAACAAAACACAATAGAGACATAGATTTGATGTGGTTTACCTAATATAGGATACATCCATAGATAAATAGTTAGTACTTATTATTTAGTCAAACAAATGAAGGGGAAAAAACTTGCAACATAGCCATTGTAATATCCTTTTCACTCACATACAACATGTGACCATAGTTACCATGCCCTAATATCAAAAATAGGGTTACATATAGGGAAAAATACACAAACATAGTTTATACTATTAGATCTCAAACCTAATAGTGAACGATCTAGATTTACTACAAAATTATAATATTTATAGTGAATTTTTAACAAAATTTTACTTTGATGGTACTTTCCACAAACCCACACTAGGGGGGCCTCTAGAATAGGTCACCATCCCATAGACCCACATGGTGATCCTAGTTGGGGGGGGCATTGCCCCCCCACACCCCCTTGTATAGAACTGGGACTTAAAATAAGATTAGGCTCCACCATCCATCATGTAGGTCACTTTTTAGCATGAGTTATAGCACATAAAATCCTCTAAGAAAGGTAATATTGGACCACTCCTTTCTATGATACTTTTTATTAGGTTTCTAAATGTCAAGAAATGTCAGCATTTTATGGGATACCAAAGTTACCAGCATTGCCTTTAAAACTAGTCATTATTAATTAACCATTCTACAAGTGGGGCATAAATTTTATTAGCATTTTGAATCCCTCTTCAAGTGTTGGCCATTGATATGTCTTAAACACCACTGATTACTTCAGTAAGTGGGTATAAGCCACTCATATCAATCATCCCACTCCTAAAGTTGTATGCAATTTTATTAAGGAAAAAATTGTAGTGAGGTTTGGTGTTCCTCACAAGATAGTAACAGATAATGCAATGAATTTATCTTTAGATGAAATAAATAATTTCTATTAATTATTCAAAATATAATTAGTTTACCCTTCAAATGATTATCTTCAAGGTAATATCCAAGTTGAGTTAAGTAACAAGAACTTGAAAATAACCATTCACAACCTAGTGGATAATAATCAATGTACCTAGCACAAGAAGTTATTTGACGTATTGTGGGGTGACAAAATAACTCTAAATAAATCCATTAGCATGTCACCATTTTAGTTGTTATATGAAATGAATGCTAAAATAGCCATCACAATAGAGTTTCCTACTTTAAAACTATCAAAGGCCATTGAAGATACAACTTATCAAGATTCACTTGATAAGAGGATTATGTTTTTATTTGAATTGTAAGAAGTGTCTACTCAAGTTGTTGACTATTTAATTAATCATCAAATGAAAGTGAAAATATTTTTTGACAAAAATTCTAAAGAAATGAATTTTAAAGTTTTTTATTTAGTCCTATTATGGGCTAAGTGACATGAACCAAAAGGGATGCATGGAAACTTTTATTTACTATGGAAAGGGCCTTTCAAAATAAAGAATATTGTTGAAAAATATAGCTTCATCCTAGATTATTAGGATGGAATTATGCTAGAATTATGCTGAAAATATTTTCATTGATGTCAAAGGTCTAGCATTGGTGATAAAGTCCCCATTGCATTTAATGATGTTTTTAATATTCATATCTTGGCTAATATGTGTTAATATTTATTTAGTATTAATGAATATATTTTTGGTTGCATATAAGTTAAAATAGGGCCCATGGAGAAGTCAAAGAGTCATGAGGTAAAGACAAAAGAGTAATGGGATGCATTTTCCCATGAAGAGTCATCTTGAGGAATTTGAAGAGTCACCATGTGAAGACAAAAGAGGGTATGATGCATTTTTCCATGAAGGGACACTTTGAAGAATATGAAAAATTACAAAGATAAAAACAAAAGAGGAAAGGATGCATTTACTTATGAAGGATCACCATATGACTTTTCCAATGCAAGGATACGAAGGGTCATACAAGTTTGTCACAATTTTCCATGAGGATTGAAGGGTCACAAAGGGTGAATGCCAAAGTTTATTTGTAAATCTATAAATAAAGGCTTGAGAATCCATTTTTAAGATGAAAGAGAGAACATGATTTTTAATTGTCATATATAGATTAGAAGAGAAAAGGAGAGAAAAGAAAGAGATATTTTAATGTGCTATCATTTATTGAGAAAGCAACATTGAGAGATAGTTGTGTGGTATACAAAAAATGGGTTAGTGCTGTTATGGGTTGGTACTCATGAATATTTGTTGTGTTGGTTCTCAGAAAAGGGGTTGGTGCTCCTGCAAGTTGGTGCTTACAAATAATTTATTTTGAGTTGGTGTTCAATCATATACTTGAGATTGTTATTTTTGGTTTTTCCCACATTGGGTTTCCATGTTAAATCTAGTATCTCTCTCTATCTTGTGTGGTGTTTATTATTTTAGTTTTATTGCATATCTTAAATGTATGGTTAACTATAATTTGGTTAAGTGAAAGATTATAAGATTTATGATATACTGATTCACCCCCCTCAGTACATCCCATGCTTAACAATTGGTATTAGAGTAGGTTCCTTCAAAAAGAGTTTAACAGGTTGAAGGTAGATCGGGGAAAGCATGATTGGATCATATGCATATTTTTATAGAACTAAGGTACCTTTGTTAGAGGGGTCAAATTATGACTTGGATCATAAGGATGAGGAATTACTTGATGGCCCTTGGATTTGATATTTTTCAAGCAGTGTTGAAGGAATATGAAGAGCTACAAACACTTGTAACTACTCCAATAAAAAAGAAGGAAAGTCAAAATAATGCTAAAGATTTATATGCTATTTTATATGATTTATATGAATAAGAATTTGTTAAAGTTATGCAATGTAAATTTTCTCATGAGACTTGGGTAAATCTTGAGAATATTTACAAAGGTGATGAAAAGGTTTAGTGACCTAAGCTTCAGACTTTCAGAAGATAGTTTGAGAGTTTGAATATGGAAGAGGAAAAAATATAGCAAGTTTCTTTTATGGGTTGATCAAATAGTAAATCAGAATCAAGGTCTTGGAAAAAATTTAGAAGAGTCAATGGTGGTACAAAAGGTTTTAAGATCTCTACCAATGAGATATGATGAAAAGGTTTTGGCAATTGAGGAGATGAAGGATCTTTGTAAACTAAAGATGGATGAACTACATGGTATTCTTACAACATATGAAATATGGACTAAACAAGAGAAACCCTAAAAAAGGAAAGCTACTTTCAAGACATCAAAGAAATATAAGGTTAATATTCAAGAATCAAGTGACATCTCCAGTGATGATGAAGATGATAATGGAGTTCTTTTCATTTGTAAACCAAAAAGAGGAATAGGTAAATATCAAGGAAATTGCCATTTAAATGTTTTAAATGTGGTAAGATTGGACATTTTGTAAATAGATTCTCATATAATAATAATGATGATAATGAAGAAAGAAAGTCTACATACAATAACAAATTCAAAGGCAAATACAAGAAGAGACTCAAGAAGAAGAGTTTATATTCTAAAGATCTTAGCTCAATTGAAGATAGTGGAGTCAGTGACTTAGATGAAGAAGAGAATCAATTCATGACCATACATGAAGATGCCTTTACAAGAAAAAGTATAGATGATCAAGAAGAAGAACATGATGAAAGTGAGGATGAAGCCAAGGTAAATCTGGAAGGAGAACTCATTTGTGCCTTAGAATAATTAGAAGTTATTGAGAAGAAGAATTAAAGATTGAAGCACCAGATCGAGAAAAATGAAAAGGAGTCAAAGGAAATAATTGATGATCTACAAGAACACTTTGAAGAAGATAAAAGGAATGAAAAAGATCTATTAGAAAAATTGCAAAAAGTAAGTAAATAATGTGAAAGGTATGTTATTGTAATTGCCTCTTTAAAAGAAGATATTGAAAAAGCAGCCAATGATAAAGTAGTTAGTGATTCAAAATTTCAGAATAGCACTAACATGTTGAATAAGATATTATAAATCCAAAAGGCAATATCAAATAAGACAAGTATCAGATTTGAAAAGAAAAATATCTATGATGAAGCTCTTGAAAAAAGGAAACAAAAAGGGAAGAAGTGAAGAATATAGAGGGCATCTCAAACAAAGAAGGCTAAAAGGACTAAAGATGAAAAATACAATCAGGATAGAGATACACAAACAGGTTCTAATTTCATGGTTATTGTTTTTATTGTAATGGATATGATCACAAGAAAATAGAATGTTAAAAAAGAGATAACAATTTTTGAAACAAGGAGAAGGAAACTCATGTAGAGTCTAGCAAAAGCTACAACTCTTTTGCTTCTCTATCAAGCTTTTATGAAGAGGCCATAATATATTACAAGTGAAATAATTCTAGACACATAGCTCAACATTATAGAAACATGTTTGATTAAATCAAGAAGGACCAAAGTTTTAAGGTTTCATTCATCAAGAAGAAGGTTTAGACATGTTCATGGCAAAAGAAACAACATGAACATTCTATGTTAGTTCAAATAGATTTTCATGCAAGAATTAAAGAACAACCATGGTTCATTGATATAGGATGTTTGAGGTAAATGACAGGAGACAAGAGCAAGTTCACAACTCTAAAGAAGATAAATGGTGGCACAGTGAAATTTGGAGATAAAACCACTATTAGGATATCCAAAAATGGTAATTTGATTTTGGATAATGGTAGAACCAAGACTAAGAATGTATTATATGTAGAAGGTTTTAAGTATAATCTATTGAGTGCAAGTCAAATATGTGATCAGGGATACACATTAAAGTTTTATACAAAAAGTTATGAGATTAGAAGAAAAGATTCAAATGAGTTGATTGCAGATGCTTAGAGGGTAGGCATCAATTTATATGTGTTATCAGATATCTTCACAAAGGCACAATCAAAGGGGACATTTAGGGATCTGCGAGAGGAGTTGCGATTAATTTATTTTACTTCCTACCATTGAGGATCAACATTAGTTGAGGGGGAGCTAAGTGTTAGCTCTAGGTAGGACCTTTTTCATTGATGTCAAAGGGGGAGAAGAATAGAAATAGGTACATATAAAGGTATAAGTGTAGAAATAGGTACAAGGAACAAGTACATTTTGCTACAATAAGGGAGAGTTACTATATGTTTTTTAGATGGTAGTATGTGTAGGTTTGAAGATGTGGCAATTTTAGTTTGAGGTTTCAATCAATGAAAAATGGGGTGATTATTGGAAATATTGTCATTGATGGCAAAGGTCTAACATTGTTGATAAAGGACCCATTGTATTTAATGATGTTTTAATATTCATATCTTGGCTAATGTGCGTTAATATTTATTTAATATTAATGAATATATTTTTGGTTACATATAAGTCAAAACAGGGCCCATGGAGAAGTCAAAGAGTCATGGGGTAAAGACAAAAGAGGAATGGGATGCATTTTCCCATCAAGAGTCATCTTAAGTAATTACAAGAGTCACCATGTGAAGACAAAATAGGGTATTGTGCATTTTTCCATGAAGGGAAACTTTGAGGAATACAAACAGTCACAAAGATAAAAACAAAAGAGGAAAGGATGCATTTGCTTATGAAGGATCACCATATGACTTTTCAAATGTAAGGATACAAAGGGTCATGCAAGTTTTGCACCATTTTCCATGAGGATTAAAGGGTAAAAAAGTGTGAATGCTAAAGGTCATTTGGAAAGCTATAAATAAAGGCTTGAGAAGCCATTTATAAGATGCAAGAGAGAGCATGATTTGTAATTATCATATATTCTTAGAAGAGAAAAGGAGAGAAAAGAAAGAGATGTTTTAATGTGTTATCATTTGTTGAAAAATCAACATTGAGATATAGTTGTGTGGTATATATAAAAGGGGTCAATGTTCTTTTGGGTTGGTGCTCATGAATAGTTGTTGTGTTGGTGCTCAACAAAGGGGTTGGTGCTCCTGCAAGTTAGTGCTTGAAAATATTGTAGTTTGAGTTGGTGCTCATTCATATACTTTAGATTTTTCTCTATGGTTTTTTCCACATTGGTTTTCCACATTAAATCTAGTGTCTCTCTCTATTGTATGTGGTGTTTATTGTTTCAGTTTTATTGCATATCTTGAATATATGGTTAAGTATAATTTGATTAAAGATTATAAGATTTATGATATACTAATTCACCCCCCTCTTAGTATATCATGTGCTTAAAAAATTGAACTACCACTACTTTACAATGGGTAGCACTTGAAGCTTTACAAGAATTAAGTAGCGGGGTAACACCTATATGTATATAAATAAGTCCTCAATTTTTCTTTTGTATAATTATTTTTACTTTTTTGCTTGTTTGTTTTATATTTTTTTTTGATTGAGTTTTTTACATGACTCCATACCCTATAGAAAACACTCAAAACCATAGATACTATGATCTCATTCTTATTTCTTTCTTTTTGATAGAAACAAAGATGTCCCCAATCAGAGCCGATTAGTGTCCCCACAATTTCACACATGGAATTTTGGGCACCCCTATTGAAATTTTTATTTTTGTTATATGTGAGTCAATTATTCTCATTAAAACTTATTCCCCTAAATATTACTTAGTCTTTAGTAGTTTCCATTATGATTTCTTTCATTCCCAATTGTTTCAAATTGCACCCAAAAGTTAGAAAATTTCTATCTAGGTCATTCTCATAAAAACTATTTTGTATATCTTTCCAAGAGATTCAAAAAGCTAAGTGTTTGAACTCAATTATAAGCCAACTCAGTTTCTCTAAGTTGATTTAATTTTCAAATTTAAAGCAAGTTGTCTTGAAAAATGTGTGTTACATCATCCAATTCAAATCAAAATTGTGTAATTACTTTACTTCTCATAAAAATCTAAAAAAAGTAGTTTTGAAAACCCACAAAGCACTACTTAGAATAACTTAGGGTTTTGAATTTGATTCAATTTCTCAAATTCATAGGTAAAATAAGTTATGGTTTTCAAGTCTAAAATATTCACTAGCCTAGACAAAATTGGGGTTTCAGAGGTACTTGACTTTCAAGACCAAAATAAGCAAAGCATTTCATGAAACCTGATAATTGTTAAAATGTTTACATGGATTCCACATCACATATCACTTAGTTATCATTAATTCATAGGTTAATATAAATATTGAAAAATCCACCTCATTTCCTACTTAGATTTCAAGTTGTCTAACCTAGCTGCTAACCTTATGAATCCCAAACAACATTGTTTGAACTTCTAGAGTGATTTTTGAGAAAGATATTTACAACCCATTTGTAGTTGAGGGATGTAGAGTGTTTTTATTTTTTTCTTCTATTTTAGGTTTTTTCTCATTTTTATTTTGGTAAGTTTTGATTTTCCACCTTAAATTTTTTTTATCGTTTCTTGTTTTTCTTGCCATTAAAGGTTATTTTTGCATGCATTAACATTGTTAAACCTAGTACATAATTTATAAAAACTTTGTCTATAAAAATATTAAGCAAAACCTAAGCATTTAATATTTTAAAAAATAACCTAGTGATTGACCTAGACCTACTCGAACCCTTCATGACTTGTTGCTTACCCGTAGTCCCAAACCCAAGTAACTAATCTTAAGAACCCTAAATAATTAGTTTCATGTATAATGAAGTTCCCAAATAACATTTATTACCTAAAGTTTCGATTACCCCTTACTTTTAATTTATCAAGTTTTCCAACCCAAACAACTTATCCATAGAAACCTAAGTAATGGTTTTAAGAAAAACCTAAAGTTGCTAATAATTATTATTCACTCAGTGTTTTCAACACTAAATACTTATGGAATATCCATACCTTCCTAGAGTTTCAACACTCTATTAATTTGAATAATTTACCTAGAGTTTTCAAAGCTTTCTATTGCTATAAGTCCCTAATACTTGAAGCTTACTTAGGATTGTTACTCAGGATAATAACTTAACTTAGTTGTTCAACCTTTTCTAAACTAGTAGGAATAATAACTAAGTTTTCAAAAGATTTCGCTAAGTCTTCCCAATATCAATCACAACAAATGTAAGGGGAAGAAGTAGTAAGTTTTATTGAATAATTTCTTGAGTTATCACTTAAACAAGTTCTAAGGCTGATTAGGAGGCACATTTGATTAGCAAATAATAACTAAGGTAGAAGAAACTAGGGACAAGGATAAATCAATTGATGAATGGATAGAGAAAATGTTATAGACTATATATAAATGGTTTCCTAAGGTCCCAGGTAATTTGGCTAACCTTGAGAATAAATTGGCACATATAAAAATAGGGATGAATGAGATTGAGAATGAGAATGGAATATTTTAATTTATGTAATAAATCCTTCAGCGAATAAATTCTTTAAGTGAAAAGTTTTTGATTGAAGAAAATAATGTTCTATAAGGATCAACAAATAAATAAAAACAATAAGAACAACTCATACCTTTTCACATGTGTATTCTTAGGGCAATGCTTGAAGAAATGAAGACTCTAGAAGAAGATGCTTGTAATTTGAAAGTGGATTTGGAGGACTGCCTCTTATACCTCACGAATGTTTGGTCTAAAAAAATGCCAAGGACACTTGAGTAATTTCATCAATAATTCAAGAAATTAATTAAAAAGGACACAACTCATTTCATATCAAAATCTATAAAGGGGTTAATCAAAAGTCAACAAGAAGTTAGAACCTAGGCTTGAGAAGGTGAAAGCATATTACAAGATTCTAGAAAGAGAAATGTTGAGATATGAAACAGAAAGCCAATCAGTTACCAAATCAGATGATGCATCTATCTAGTTCATGATGTCTCAAAACATAAAGTACATAGAAAAGTGAAAATCAAAAGTTCATGAATTGGAATGATTGTTATTTCTTCTCTTCTCAACTACTTAGTCTATTTTCCTCAATTTTCTTTTAATGTCTCAAGTAATATATTTAAATTAATTTTGTTTTAAGTAATTAATTTGTAAGTAATGTCCTTCAGTGAAGTTACTTTTAAAATTGCGTTACTTTGTAAAATGTAAGATTTAAGTAACTTGGCTGGAAGCCATTACTTGAAGTTATTTTGTAAAAAAAAAATACTTAAGTGAGCTCTACGCTGCATGCAAAGAGATTGCATTTGATCCAAATAGTGAAACTAGAAAGTACTACATGTCATAAAATGCTACATGCTACATAATAAAAATTCTAGGTGGATGTCTCTCAATGGTTTTCAATTTTTAAGGGATCACATGGGAATTAAAAGAGTTATCTCCTAATTTATTTTGACATTTGAAATGGTATAAGTAATAAAAAAGGCCTACCTACCAAAGGGATGGTAATTTTTGAAAAGGAATTGTAACTGAAGAAAGAAACTTTAGGCAATCTCAAAATTTGTGACTAGATTTCTAAATGTTTTTGTATGAAATTGGTTCAAAGTAAATAAGAATAAAGTTGATTTATGTGGAACTTTGTGTCTAAGGAGATCATTTCATGCATTCTATCAAGATTAAAATGGTAAAATTTGTGTTATTTTTAAGTTTTAATATGAATTCAAGTTTTTCATATTCATTTGTTGAAATAATTATAACCTCTTGAATGTTTATCTATTTTTACTAATACAATAAGCTTTGTAAAACTACTTGTGAAGTACAGGTTCTTTATTCTCACATATTCTAATCGTTTCATTTTCTATTTCTCAAAATTTATTTACACATTCTCTAAAACAAATATTTACATGCTTCATAATCATTTTATTATGGTTCATAAAATTTGTGATTAAATTAATACCCCAAAATATGATAACTTGTGCATATCCTGTGAATAATTTATATAAACTATGAATAACTAAAAGTGTGTATAGTTAGAATAGATAAGAATTAAACGTATGGGATATTCACCATTAAATGAAGGGTATTTAATCCCATGATTTCTTAGGTAATGTTTCTATCCTAAAAAATATCTAGCCAATAGGTACCCCTAGTGATATCTATGTGATTTGTACTCGATGGCTATTCCACTCTCGATGGGGTCCTACTAGGTAAAGCTCAACTATAACTGTATCCTACACCTATGGTAGATATATCTCTCCCCCCATAGGCTCCACCTTGTAATTATCATAGAAATCATCAATTATTAGGAATACCTCTAACTTAGGCTCTAATTAGAATACATGTCTCTCAGGTACTCATGTGGTCACCAATGTATTCACTATATCTCTAGAGTAATGTAATGAAGGAATGTGTACCAAACTCTAAAGTCTTACACTTTTTAGGTGATCTTGGTCCTCTATAGATAGATAATCTACCTTCTTGGATAACCATGATGGGACTCTCTCCTAATTAGTCACCTCACATGGTCTCTTTCTCTGTGTTCATTGCTCCCTTGCCTGTGAAGGCTCTCCCTCCTTTGGTATACTAACTCCTCCATGTGTTTGCAAAATTGACAAATAGACAAATGAATTAGTAATACTAGTCTTGAAATAGACAAATCAAGTAAAAAACAACTATTTTGAACTAATTGTTTATTTCACCCTCTCTCCAACCTATTTTGTCCCCTTCTTGGCCTTCCCAAGATCTCTCGAGCTCCCTAAGGCCTTTCTACCCTAGGCCATGGCTTTCTAGGAAAAGACATGGATAGGTATTGGGCCAGGCTATGACTTCTAGTAGTGTTCTAAGCCATGTATTTTCCCAATAAGGTTATGACCTAGGGTGTGACCCCTTAGGGAACCCTAGGGTGCCCCATTTCTCTCTCCCAGGACCATTGATCGATTCCCCATCCTTTATAGTGTGTCCCCCTTAGCCTTGCAATGATTTTGACTATTTAATCTACTTGATTCATCCACCAAATCATTCGAATTCAGTAAAAATGGTTTTTGGGCCTCTTGAACCCCAAAAATGAGCAAAATTTGACAAAAGTTTGATTAGAGGACTTACCTAGACCATCTTGTGCACATCTAATGTACTTTCACATCTTCATTTGCTTTGTTTGGGACTTTTCATCTTGTAGGCTCTCCTTAGATTCTCTTAAAGTGAAAATAAGTGTGAAAATTATTTACATTTCACTCTTTTTTTCTCTTTTAGCCCTTTTTGTTGCTTTTTATGGGCCCTTTATGGGTGTTTTACCCTTTTTGCATTCGAAACCATGAAACCTCCATCTTAGGGATTTTGGCCCATTTTAAACACATTAAGAAACTCCATTTTTTAATCCAAGGCTTCCTTAGGCCTAATCTATCCCTATTTTGGTCCTTAGGACCCCTTCTAGGTCCCCATCAACCTCCCAAGCCAATGCGCCATCTCATGGGCACCCAAGGACATAATTTGCTTTGCATGATTTTTTTTATTAGTCATTTCTATACTTTTCTATAGTCAATCTATTCTAAATCATGTATTCTCTCTTTTGTTGTGGTTATAGGTGGGGTCATTAGCTATTTGTGTTACTTTAAGACTTGCTTTGGTCTTTCTAATTTCTCTTCATCTTATATGAATTCCCCCCACTTTACCTTGTTACCTCTTACTAGAATTAGAGTTGCTCATCTACTATGTTTTTGACTTGGTTTTGTTATTCATTTCCTTTGTGTAACTTTCTTATCCTGATTAATTGTGAGATCACTCTTCTATAGTTACTAGTCTTGCATCCTTGATCCCCATCATGGTGCACCTTTGAGTGGTGATTCACACAGATGGTGGTAGTCGATGTAACCTAAGACCTATTGTTATTGCTTAGGTTATTAATGATTTATGGGGTTATGAGCTTGTTGTAGATAGTTTCTTCCTTATCAATGAGATGAATACTTTTGTAAATTATCACATACTCATTGGTTTTTTAACCAAGTCCCATGAGTTAGGTGTGTGTTATGTGAATTAATTATATGAATCACTCTTATTCATGTCTTAACTCACCAATTTCTAGGTTTTCCTTAGCTCTGAGTTATTCCCCCTCTTCAAGGTGGTGCATGATTTTCTCTCCTTCTTCAAGGATGTCTAGGTCGCCCATATCACTCACATGGAGAACACTAGGGCTGATTCCTTAGTGAATGTCATTATATATTACACAATTGGATTTGATATCACTTGTGTCCCTTAATTTCAATAGCTAGATCTGGATTTGGTGTTGGATTTGGGTTATACAACACTTGCACTCTCACTCATGGATTACACTATCAAATTATTCCACCATCATCCTTATCTAGTAAGTACAAGTAATGTTATCTTTTATCTTTTTATTTATGAATTTAATTTGATTTTATATGGATTTTAGGTATGTCATAACACTCATTGTTCATTTGAACACTTGCTTGTACCTTAAGGTCATATGTAATTGTACTTCTTGTGACCTTACTTTAGCTCATGTGTAGACTATCAAACATATTTATCCTACTTCAAGACATTTTCCACTTTCATGGACCAATCTCACATCATAAATCCAATCCATATACATCCTTATCACCTCACTAACCTTTCTTTCACTAGATACACCCTCTAGATGCTTCTTGAGGCCCTTTTAGAGGCTTGTTGAGATCACAAAGTGGCCTTTTGACCTAGGACATGGCTTATGGAGTAAAACCATAGCCTTATATACATGTTTCCTCCACATAAGACATGGATTAGGTTGTGGCCCAAGTATAATGTGTAAAAAAAGGCCTGGATTTGCCCAAATGGCTAAAAAAAACTACTTTTTGGCCTTTGGCAGATTAGGGTTGAGATATATGATGCTTATTCACTAATTTTTCCCTCTTTATCTCCTACATTTTTTTATTTTATCTTCCCACTTGATCATCACACTCAAATCTTTATTTCCTTCTTGAATCTTACCTAGTTCATTCTTGGCACACTAAGCTTTCATTATGATAGGGGATGACCTACTATTCTACATCTCATCTTGGTGATTCACACTTCTCTCTAAAGTGTTCTTGAATATTTTTGGTTTCTCATATCCCCTTAAAGTCACAATTTCACCTATTATTTTTCTCCTTGCATTTGAGCTCTCACATTTGGCAAATTCTCCTTCACCTTTTCCACTACTTTTAGTTCATGGTTTGGACTCAACTCACACATAGCCTGATACTCCTTGTTCATTACTTCTTAGCTTTGATAATCAGTTGCTAGAAAGTTTTAACACATATTTTGAGTTTTATATGAGTTAAATTTACAATATAAAGTGAAATTTATATTTGTTTATAATAGTATATATGCTACGTTTTGACTATTTTAGTGATTTAACTTATGTAGGGCATTATCAAGGATAATTTCTAAAGTTTTATGAATTTTTAAGTGGTTAAGATTATATTTAATTGATTGAAATATCTTCCATTACATGTCATTCTTACTTTTGAAACACTTATCATTACATAGTAGAATTCTAAATGCTCAAAAAAATTTATATAATTTACTTAAATAATTTCGTCTCTTGTTAAACCCCAAAAATGCATTATTAGGAAACAATAGTGTTGAGAACAAATATAATATATTAGGATTAGATTTGGAATTCTATTGAACCCTTGATTTAAAATGTCTTTACTTCATAAAACATTTTTCATTTGGCTTGAAAGTGCCTTTTCTTCTAAGTTTATGCATTATTTGTTAGCTCTCTTTATTCAACATTGTTATTTCCACAATTTGTATGAAAATAGTTTATTAGTCTTAGTTACTTATATTTATGTGGTTATACCCATTAGAGATACATGAATCCTTTGTGATTTTGATCATTCTAGTGCTAACTTGGTTTACAAGTCTATCTATAGCTTAGTGAAACCCAACAAACCCGATAGCCTCTATATATTTCTAATAGCCCACAAAATCCTTAAGCCTTGTATCTTTCTAATTATTTGATTATGTACCCTATGTACCCCCTATCAAAAAATAGTGGATATACATATTTGTAGATCTACATGATCTAGTCGACTCTATACTTTTATTATTGCCTTTACTCTTCTATTTGGTTGACTTAGTTCTCTATTTGGCTGACATAGTTCTTTGTCTCTCATTCTTGTTGATTCACATTGTTTTCTTTCCTCAAGAATTATATACCCTATTATAATCTTCTTAGGCAACTTGAATCCATTTAGACACTGTATGGGGTGTCTTTTATTCTTATCTTACCTTATATTTTCTTCCTCTTTTTAGTTTTTGGGGCATCTTATGATGCCCATCACACGTTAATTTAGCCTTTGGGGCATAATTTAATACACACCCATATATCATTTCAAACTATGAGGTATATTTTAATGCCCATTTCTACATCCACTTGCCCTTTTGGGCATCTTGTGATGCCCACTCTTATTCTACAAAGCATGATACCAAACTAATTTAACTTCAAGAAACCTTCCAAGGCACATAGGCTTGTATCTCACATGCTCATACTTAATATAGATGTTAGTGTAGGATCCTTCCCTTATTTCCATACTTTCTATATGCTATCTAGCTAACACTTTTTATAGGATACTTACACCAATATTAACCTTTAAAATAGTTGTCTCTCTTCATAAACCTAAGTCCTTCCTTTTCATATTTTGGTTTCTCATTGTATTCATGAGTTGCATTGTAAAAATACAAATAAATGCTGATCTTCCTCATGATCTAATTTTATCCTCTTTGTTTTCATACTTTTTCACACATGTCACCCCTTGGGATTCTCTCTTGTTATTTTTAGTGTAAGACAATAGATAAGACTTGGCCTTCCTGACAAATAACATCTTTTTCTTATCCCATTTATTTTTTCAATACATTTTGGTACCTGTATATACCCTAAATTGGTTAAGTAAGCACACATATCATGTCTTTTCATAGTCCTTTCATAGGAGACTCTGACTGGAGAATATGATATTTTTACACATTTAGCCATGTCTTTTGTTTTATTCATTTGGCTCTTGTTCTAATATTGAGTCATATTTTTACCCATTCCTAGTCACCCCAAGCCTTTTAAATAGTCATTCCACCTCAGACATGTCAAGTTTTCCATGCTCATTCCATCATCCCTAGTCCATAGCCTGTAGGACAAGAGTGCTAGGGTTGGACTACATCACTGAAAACCCTAGGTGTCTAGTTTCTAGAACTCTTGTCTAAATCCAATTTGAGCCTAAAAGGCTAGTTTATTTTATTAGATGGGTCTTACCCCTTTTCTTTCTTCATTCCCAATTTTTTCAATGTTAGCCAAATGCAAATAAATCCCCCAAATTCAAAATAATGAATCTCCTATATAAAGTACTACATAAGGAATTTTATATATATATATATATATATATATATATATATATATATATATATATATATATATATATATATATATATATATATATATATATATATATATATATATATATATATATATGTCACTTACTATTTTGGCACATTAGACATAATAAAAATTAGTCAATAGTATAGCTCAGCTTCTCTGCATCACACATAGACTTGCATGCTTGATTAAGGAAGGGACTAGGCAAAATTCATTCTTGCATATATCATGTGCATTGATTATGCATGTTACCTAAGGGAGAAATACATTTGATCTAATACCCTAGCTTGAGGGTTAATGTAGGTAATGGTTATAGCAACAAGGGTTCTAGATCATGTGATCATTCTTCCCCTAACCTAGTTTTTTTTCCCATTTTGATTTTGATGCATTCATTATTTGCATATGTGTAGATGGATATAGGTATAAAATATTAAAATGGACCTATAGTGAGCTTTGGTGACTTCTAACCCTCAAAATTTGGTATACAGCCTCATATTAACCAGGAAAACAAAACCCAAAAATCTTAGATCCTCAAGACAATAAGACTAGGAAGGGCTATAACACTAGAAACTAGGGTGTCATATTTTTGGTTCTCTTGTATAATTAGAAAATAGAAGCCATATTTAGATTCTTGATAGTGTCCCAATTCTATTCTTCAGTTTCCAGCCTCAGAATCCTTTATTTTAGTATGAATCTAGATAAGTTAATTTCTATTTCTCTTATATAATTATCAATTAAAATCTATATTTTTCCTTATGAAAGTAAATTTTTCCTATCATTATATACCTTTATTATTTATGATATAAACACTATATTCTCAAAAATAATAAAACATCCCAAAGAGAATGGTAGCCCACATCCCTCCAGTAAGGTCCAAGTTACCATTACTCCCAAGGTTAAAGTGAGAACACCATATCTTTATGATCTAATTACTAAATACAACATTCCCATGGTTAAAATTAATAATCAAATTTAATGATTAAGTGAAACAATTGAAGATGCTAATGTACCATCCTAGGAGATCATCTCTTTGATGAATGCAATTGGTGAATTACAATACCAAGTACATCTCTTTACCTTATGAATTAAAGCTTAAAATTTTTGGGTGGATGCCAATGATTTACATAGTAACCTTATTCGAAAGACATTTATAAAATATTCATTACCTAAGAAATTCTAGATACCATCATTACCACACTTTGATGGAACTGGAGATGATCCATTCATACACCTTTAGGCCTTTCGAAAGGCTTTGCCATAACATGAGAGCTCATTAATTCTACTCAAGTTATTTCAATAGACATTAGTGGGGGAATCATAGAATTGGTTATTTCATATAATACCCATTGGTTTATTTCACACATATGATGACTTAGAGGAGTCATTTCTAAGGTATTACATCATAAACATAGGCCCTCATGTTACATATGAGAAACTTGATAGACTACATCAGACTTGTTTAGAGCTAGTTAGTGAATATATGTTAAGATTCAAGGCTCATATGCTAAGATTGATATATAAACTAACAGATCTAGAGCTTTAGCATATATTTATTAAGGGGCTTTCCCAACTTCTACTCAAGAATATACTATATTAGATAGAGTCTTATTTTATACATTTATGTTATATAGTTTTATCTTTGGAAAGGAAATTATGATTGATTGAGGTATATTTAGTTGACTAAATCACTTTGGATTTCATAGCAACATCTTTAGATACAACTCCTACCACTCAACATCCACCGTGTCCTAGACAAGACAGGAGACCAAAAACATAAAATCAACTAGTCAAGAACAAAGAGCCAATTTCTAGAACACAACCTATAGTCTACATTATTAAGAACAATAATAAATCACCATGATAGTTTGATTCAGAGTCGGATATCCCATCTACCATATTATCATCACTACTAGATAGATAGCTAGCCACATCAACCTTTTTGTAACTATCATCCTATCTATGGACACAGAGATAATGACTATTTTGGATTCATAAATTTCATTACTAGATCTGTTGATAATGATATCATAAAATTCACATAGGGGGCACAAAGATATCTTCCATTATGGAACCCTAGACCTCATTCCTCCATGACTAAGTCATCTTGGGACATTTCTTTACAAGAATCATTAGTTTTAGGATAACATATTATAGGATATCTCTTATTCCACTACCTCTAAAGGTTAAAAAACTAGTACAACAATAATAGCCTACATATAACACCATATTTTGAAGGATACATAGTGTAGTCCCATATACATATCTAATAGAGTCATAGGAACCACAATAGAGTCTTACTCATGAGAAATATTCACTATGAGTAGATTTCATGGGTCCTATCTCACGTAACAATCCACTATGATTAAGATTAAATAACCCTATACCACAAAGTACTTCTCATGATAAATATTTATTATGGCTAGATTTTTAAGGTCTTATTTCATGTAACAACCCATTAAAATTAAGATTAAATGAACCATTAGCACAGGGTTAACCCCATCTCAATATATTACTCAGTCATATAAAATATAATATGGGCCACATGGTATTTAGTTATAGATAGATGAGCCTTCTTCATAGCACATAGTTTTAGCTACATGATCAATAAAGTTAAATTTTATAGAATCTTCACACATAACTATAGTTAGCATACAATAGATAGTATCAGATATAGAGCACATTATTAGTATGGGCACTTGTTTAGTTAGCCAATAAGGTTTAGATAGTGATACAACATAGAATAATATAATGTATAGTTATATTGATTTTAGTTTTTAAGATTCACTTAGCAGAGAAATAATGGAGCCAAAGGTATAGCTAGCCTTTATATTCTTGAGATACTCTCAGGGAGGCAATACACACATAGTGCTATCTTATATCCCCCTACTAACAACAAACATTCCTAATTTCCTCTAACTATCCTAGCCCAAAATCAACCTATCAAAGTATAGATCTTACCAAATCAACTAATCCAAACCTTTTACCAATCTCAAATTAACTCAACTTATCTAAACAAGTTACCAATCTCAAAATCTAGACCTTAATTATATCCTACTTGCAAACCAATTGACTTTACCAAATCAATTTTACTAATTAGAAAAGCCAACAAAATTATTGCTTACATATGATTACAAATCAAACATCACATCCAAACATATCCTAAATAAGAGAATCACATCGTAAATGTCATCTTACCAAATACATCAAAATAATCAAATCACATATCCCAAGTACCATTTACCAAACATATAAAACTTCAACATCAACATCAAATCAACTATTTCAAATCAAAACATTGCAATGCCAATATATTCTAGAATCCATAACACAAATATGAGTAAATCCAAACTCAAACTAGTATCTATATATAACAAGGTTTTCAAATACATATACATTACATCAAATACAATCATTCATTAATGGGTGTCATGGCCTCACTCTTAGTCTCACTCTCTCCTCCATTACTAGTCTCATAATCCAATCTCACATTTGACATCCCCACACCTCCTTGATCTCCCAAATTCCTCTTATGCCAACTATCTCTCTCTAGTAACCAAAAATTCTCCTCATATAAGTCAACAGGACACCTCTACAAATTTGTGTACTCATCCATAATCTATGTACTCACCAATCCATAATTAAGAGAAGGCATCCTATGCCTATCTTGCTCACCATTTATCTCATCTCTCTCTCCTATGATATTAACATATGCAACTATAGCTATAGTATCCCTATAAAAAAATGAGCATAAACACCAACTATAACTATCAATCACTCTATCAAACCCTCATCTATAACATTTTTAGGAATATGTCATGTGAGATCACAAAGTGTATACTCAATGTTGGTTTAACAAAACCCATCATCTCCACCTCCTACCCTAGCCTATGCTTCATCCTGAGAAGCTTCCACTTCACCTACACATAAATACTAAAACACTACATTAAAAATATTTTTTTAAAAATAAGCTAAAACATGCAAAAACTTGAACTTGTACACAACTCAAATATAAATGATACTTACCTCCCATCATTTGGATTGGAGCTGGGTCCTCATACTCAAGGGAATCTCCTCTAAAACTAAGATATAAAATGTCAGGATACGTGACACCGGAAGCACACAATTGATTACCAAACCAAGCAACTTAATATGTGGAAATTAACCAGAATTACAAGTAACTAGAATTCAGAAATAACACATGATATGAGAGACAATACACAACTTGTATTAATACTTATAAATAAAAGAATACAATAAATAAGATGCCACTTCTTCTCCACCACCTCTTCAGAGGCTTCCCACACCTCAAGTGAACAGCAATTCTCTCCTCAAAGCTCTCTCTCTCAGGTCCCAACACACAACTCAAACACAGAGTTAGTGTTTACCTCCTATGCTCCACACACTCCACAAGTACTCAAAGTACTTCAAGTAGATCTCCCATGAACCTACAACAACCTGCAATTCAACAGACCATACTTATGGAAGGAACTCCCTTGCCTTCCTCTCTGCTCTATCTGAGTACACACCTGTACTCCAAGTAGATCCTGCCTGATTCTGCTCCCTGTTGTGTTGCTGTCCTATCTGATCTTGCACACCTACAAATCAACCTAGTTCTGCACACCTGTGAACCTTAACCTTGCACACACATACACCTGCAGATCAACGATATTACTTACCATGTAGATCTCCTATAAAGGCCATGCACCTATGACCAAGATCCTACACACCTGAAGAATCTTGCTGACTCTCCAAAACCAGCACCCACCTTGGTACTGCTGTGGAACTAGGAGGAACACCCTTGCTCACCTCACACACAGAAGGAGCTAACTTTGCTCAACTCAAACTAGAACACCTTTCCAATACAACCATGAGTCTATTATATAGATCTCATCCAAACAATAATTAGATCCATAGCTATGAGTCTAAAAATAGCTCTCATCATGCAAACACTTGGTTTGTTAGCTAACTACCCGTAATAAGCTCGCAGTTGAACCACACAGGTGACCGACGTCGGTCCCTGTCTGCCTGGAGGTGACCGACGTCGGCCGATCCTAGACTGATGTTGGTTGCTTCTCTTCACTATCTTGCTGATGTCAGCTGATCAAACCGATGCCAGTTGCTTAGACACTCAAAAACCTTCAACAACCCCTCCAATGGCCTTCTCCATGTCTGCATCAGTGAAGCTTTTAGCTCCACAACCTAACAATCTCCCACTTGGAGATAAATAGCTGCAATGTACCTGTACCTGTACCTGTACTCCGTCTAATCTATTTCTTGGTTTGTATCCCTCTTCAAGATCAATCCTGAAGACAACCCACCACACAACATGTGATGTACCTCCTGTCATCCGAGTACCCTGCCACATCCGAACCTACAAATACATGTAGTGAAGTCTTGACCCTGCATGTATACCTGCTACTGGTCCCTCTCAAATACCTGAGAACTCACTTCCTCGAATTGGCTCCTAACTCTCTGACAGCTCCCACTGCATGGGAATACTCAGGTCTATACCAGACCTCATGTGATTTCAGACACTGTACCTATCTAGCCCTTAGTGTGCTCCAGCTCTGCATCCTAAACCTCGCCAACACCTGATTCACATTAGCTCCCACTGGAAACAAAATCAACCTGTGATCTCCATGTCTCCCATGCCAAAGAATTTTTTTGCTCCAAATTCTTCATAGCAAACCACTGAACTAATCTTACCCTTAGCTCAGCAAAACCCTGTATGTACAATCTTGCTAGCAAACATACAATCCACATACAGCAATAGAATGATGTCATGACTCATCATCCACCTAGTAAGGCAAACCATAGTAGTTACCTGACATTGACTAAAGCCATGCTTCGTCCTCCACCTGTCAAAACCTGTACCACTATCCTGCAGCTCCTCAAGACCATATACCTGGTCTTTCATCTCATGTGTCCGTTCACTCTATTCTTCAACTAAGGAATCCATTCATCTCTGTGCTTTCATACCTGCTGGCAACACTACCAAATCTCTACTTGGTTCTGCAATATATCCATGCCATGCTCCCACCTATTTCCTGTATCCTTCCTACTCTACAATCAGCAACGAGTATAAAGAAGAGGAATAATGAATTTGAGGGCCTACTTACACCTTCAGTCCTCCGTATGGGTGTTTGAGACTCCTTGACAGTGTGCTATCCACCCAAAATCCATTATAGTGACCGACCTCGGTCACTCCATAGTCTGCATCCGACCGATGTTGGTTCCCATGCGTCTGTCCCTGACTACCAACCCTGTCGATGTTAGTGTCCTTATTGCCAACGTTGGTCCTCCTGACCGACATCGGTCTTACCTACTGCCTGACATCATCGGCTTCGGTCTGCACATGACTGACATCGGCACCTGTCTGTTCGACGCCAGTTCCTCTTGACCGACATTGGTATCTATGTTCGCCTGTGAGTGATGAATTTTTACCCACGAGCTCCTTTGAATCAAAACCCATGTCCAAACTACTTTGCTCAGAAGTATCCAACACCATCCACTGGTCTCTGTCTGCCATCTCCTCCAAGTACACCAAGGCTTTCCAGTTCTTAAGCCTATCAAATATATCTATCTTCCACTTAAGAACATGCATCTCCTTCTTGCTCATGTGACCAAGCCTACGAAGCCACGTCTCCACAACAGAAGAAGAATCAGTAATATAAACAAGTAGATAAAGAGTACCTATTTTCTTACCACCAGCTAATTCAAGTGCATCCGCTATGAGAGTTCTTGTGCATCTCTCATCACCCAATCTTTCTAAATAAATTAGCCATATCTCTAAACCTGGGACCTACATGACCT
The DNA here is from genome assembly GCA_037957365.1 of Torreya grandis. Classification (NCBI taxonomy): domain Eukaryota; kingdom Viridiplantae; phylum Streptophyta; class Pinopsida; order Cupressales; family Taxaceae; genus Torreya; species Torreya grandis. The sequence continues at coordinate 16,668 of JARHVA010010639.1, read as the reverse complement.
TCATCAACACCTGTGTGTTGGCTGCCTGCAATTTCAGCTTCACTTCCCCTTTGCCAATTCTTTGGCAAGGCTCACCAGCTCCTCTACCTAGGGCTACATGGAAAGAGGCAACCGAATCTTTTATCCAAGATTCAACTTTATCCAAGAAACCTCCCAGAGCATCTTGTGCAACAACACCTACAACATCTGCATCTTCAGTTCCTTCATGCTCATCTGCTACCAACCAACAATAATCTTCTACCTACTCTTTCTTTCCATGGGACCGTAAGTGACCATCTATGCTTTTCAACTCCTCCATTCTTAGCTTACTTTTATCTACCATTGCTCTACTCCCACTCAATCAGAAACCCCTGAGAGTGACCTATAACCAAACACAAAACCTGCTTCCTTCAACCTTGGCTCTGATACCACTTGTCAGGATACGTGACACCGGAAGCACACAATTGATTACCAAACCAAGCAACTTAATATGCGTAAATTAACCAGAATTACAAGTAACTAGAATTCAGAAATAACACATGATATGAGAGACAATACACAACTTGTATTAATACTTATACAGAAAAGAATACAATAAAGAAGATGCCACTTCTTCTCCACCACCTCTTCAGAGGCTTCCCACACCTCAAGTTAATATTAATTCTCTCCTCAAAGCTCTCTCTCTCAGGTCCCAACACACAACTCAAACACAAAGTTGGTGTTCACCTCCTGTGCTCCACGCACACCACAAGTGTTCCACGCACTCCACAAGTACTCAAACTACTTCAAGTAGATCTCCCATGAACCTGCAACAACCTGTAATTCAATAGACCATACTTATGGAAGGAACTCCCTTGCCTTCCTCTCTGCTCTATCTGAGTACACACCTGTACTCCAAGTAGATCCTGCCTGATTTTGCTCCCTATTGTGTTGCTGTCCTATCTGATCTTGCACACCTGCAAATCAACCTAGTTCTGCACACCTATGAACCTTGACCTTGCACACACATACACCTGCAGATCAATGATCTTACTTACCATGTAGATCTCCTATAAAGGCCATGCACCTGTGACCAAGATCCTACACACCTGAAGAATCTTGCTGACTCTCCAAAACCAGCACCCACCTTGGTACTGCTGTGGAACTAAGAGGAACACCCTTGCTCACCTCACACACAGAAGGAGCTAACTTTTCTCAACTCAAACTAGAACACCTTTCCAATACAACCATGAGTCTATTATATAGATCTCATCCAAACAATAATTAGATCCGCAGCTATGAGTCTAAAAATAGCTCTCATCATGCAAACACTTGGTTCGTTAGCTAACTGCCTGTAATAAGCTCGCAGGCGAACCACACAGGCGACCGACGTCGGTCCCTGTCTGCCTGGAGGTGACCGATGTTGGCCAATCCTAGACCGACATCAGTTTCTTCTCTTCACTATCCTGCCGACATCGGCTGATCAGACCGACGCCGGTTGCTCTGACACTCAGCAACCTTCAGCAACCCCTCCAATGGCCTTCTCCATGTCTGCATCAGTGAAGCTTTTAGCTCCACAACCTAACATAAAAGATCCCACCAATGCCTCACCCACCATGTGGTAAATGCCTTTGTGCATCTAACATCATCTACATCAAGAATATCTATATCTACATCTGATACATCCAAAGGTAATAGTGATAACTTAGCCTTAGTAGGCCTACCATGAGCTCCTACTCTCACCATTGCATGTGCACTCCTCACCCATACCCATGCTACCAAGGGCACATCCTGTGGAACCCCAAATTACCTAATCACATGCTTACATTGAAAGTGCTCATACACTCCAATCCAATGGTCATGTAACCAATAATTGACCCTAATAAAATACAACTACACTTCATCTTTGGGCCACCTAGGAAATCCTCTATAAGGCCTCCATATGATATATTGAGCCACCAATCTATCTAAGACTCATTTATAGTGATCCATCCCAAGATACCTAATATCCAATGAATTCATCCACCACTCCCCATATGACTATGGAGGTTCCCACCTCTCTCTCTATAATCCCAATGGCTGCACAACTATTATATGCTTGTAGGCCCAATAATAAAATAAAGTAGCCATACTTAGGCCACCACTGAATGCCTCTTGAGTAAACCTATTTATATCTTTGTATAAGTGGGAAATTGTAGTCCTACCCCATGAAAACATAGTATTATACACTTCTACACTACATAGAATCCTATGCATCATATATGCAATTGATACACCACTCCCATCCATTGCAACAAAAGAATCCAACAACACTTCCAACCACTTATGTAGATGTATAAAACTTAACCAAATAATAACTGATAATAGTACATCACTATCACTACCTCTCCTATGTATTCTTAAGGAAAAACCAATAAAATACAAGGATGCATGATTAATGTCATCTGCACTCATATCATCCTATAAAGTCACACATCATCCACTAACCAACAAATATAAAATATGGTACACATCCTCCATAGTAATAGTTATCTCTCTAGTAGGAAGCTATAAAGTATAGGTGTCTACATTCCACCTCTCACACAAGGAAGTAATCAAATTCCTATCCCACTGCATAATGCTTAGGTCACACACATGACCTAGCCTTGCGCTATCCATCATAACCCTCTCATTAGTTGATAAACATAATAATCTTAGAGTCTCCATCACCAAGCCTTTATAAAACTCCTTCATCCATACCTCACCTTGAAAAACAATATAAAACAACATGAATATCAATCAACCATGCTAAACCAATAACCAAGCAAAATGACAACAACTAAACTAGGCATCAGCCTTGAAAATCTAGCTTCCAAGATAATAGTGCTGGGTACAGGACAACAACATTGGACAAGAGTGATACAACCTAGACAAAAGTGTTGGAGCATGGAAAAAAATAATAGAAAAAGGATATGAGTGTTGAACCTATTAAAATTTTTCTAAAACACCTTCAAAATAGCTCAAAATCATAAAAAAATAGGCTTCTAAATAGGCCTAAAACATGGTTTTTAGCTACATACCAGAGTAACCTCCCCACTAGCATCAATCTGGGTTACTAATTTCTCAAATCAAGTCATGATAGGTACTCATCTCCTTGGAATATCTCCTTCTCTAGATATCCAAATATGAAACTAGTCAATGCACAAATGAATCAAGAATAAATCCAAATTTCCCTATATCAAATGACTTTTCATTCAAAGAAAAATACCATTTTGTCCATAAATTACACCCCATAGATCTATTTTAAAAACTATTTTATTCCACAAAACCATGATGACAATGCCTTCAATATCCAATAAAGTTTGATATCTTATTATATCATTTGCCTACTATTGCATGCACATATTTATACCTATTTCAAACCTAGACATACAACTTAGTCCTCACTAATAACAACTTGTTCAACTTTTATACAACTGGGTCTTCACCAATCAAAAATCATTCAACTTTCAAATAATTTAGTCTAAATATTCAATCAAATTATCAAATCAATCCAAACTATACCAACCTTATTCCTAACATTATGCCACTAGTCTTCACTTTTGGCTCAACCTCCTCTATTACAAATTTCATCCCTCTCCCCAAAATAGGGCATCATTCCTACTATTCTTATTCCTACCCATCACACTTATCCACTCTCATAGATGGATACACCATGGTTATTCCACCTCTAGTAGTCATATTATTAGATTCAACTTAAATGGGTCAAGATATATAGTGACTCAGACTACATGGATCATTTAGCATTACTCAGGACATTCAGAGGGGCATACCTTTAGTTTAAAGATACACAAATTACATAGAGATACAGTGGTTCAAATCATATGGATTCATAATGACTTCTATATAGATTCAAACTATATATTAGATTTGGGGGCATGTACATCACTACATGTCTCACACATATAGCTTTATATAACATGACACAGTTACAAACTAGATAGTAGATTATAGGCATAGTGTAGAGCACATTGTTTTGATCTCTAGTTTTTTACATGGGACATGACATGATAGGTAATTTTACATTTGGTTATATATATTAATAGACTATACAAATGCATCACTCACACACCAAATTTGGGGGCATGTCATAGATGTCCATGTTCATCATCCAAGATTATATAGATTGGAATGGCAAGACATGCATTTTTATTCTTACATATTTACCATAATTTTTAGATTATACCAAGGAATACCCATGTTATCACAAAGTTGGAATGTATGATCATCTACAATGATTGGTCCATAGCATCACCCAAACATAGGAGTTTATATAGGATAAAGGGCAAACATTGATTTTGGACCTCAAAGCACTTCTTAGTTTCGGTTTAGATTATTCATAGTGGGGTCATGACAAATATTTCTCTTCAAAACATATAGTTTCTATACACACATTTTAGATTACATGAGTTTATGTGGGATACAGGGTAGACATTGGTTTTTGGCCTCCAAACATTTCTCATTTATATTCAGATTTAGTATAGGGGACATCCATTTTAGGGATTCCTTCTTTCTCTAGGCACCATTCAAATTTAGTACAAGGGGCATCTATTTCAGGGATTCCTTCTTTCTCCAAGCACTATTCAATTCTCCATCCACTTTTGTGGCTAGGAATTTGGACCCTTTTGTTAACATGTTTATCTCCATATAGGTAAGTTCAAGTATGCATCCTCTTTCTTTCTTTTACTCTATTAATTAATTTCATTGCATCACTAGATTAAAATGGGGGAAAATGTATACACACTAAATTGGTTAGGAAACCACACATATCATGTCTTTTCATAGTCCTTTCACATGAGACTCTGACTAGAGAATATGAGCTTTTCACACATTTAGCCATGTCTTTTATTTTATCTATTTGGGTCTTGTTCTAAGATTGATTCATATTTTTACCCATTCTAGATCATCTTGATCATTTTAAATGGTCATTACACCTTAGCTAGGTCAGGTATCCCATGCTCATTCCATCCCCCTGGTCCCTAGCTTTTAAGACAAGAACATTGGGATTGGACTATAGTGTTGAAACCCAAGGTGTTCAATTTATAGCACTCTTGTCTAAAGCTAATTTGAGCCTAAATAGTTAGTTTATTCCATTAGATGGGTCTTACCCCTTTTCTTTACTTCATTCCTAATTTTTCCAATGTTGACCAAATGCAAATAAAGTTCCCAAATTTAAAATAATGAGTCTCTTATATAAAGGACTACACAAGGCATTTTATATCTAGCACTTACTATTTTACCACATTAGACATAATAAAAACTAGTCAACAGTATAAATCAGCTTCTCTGCATCACTTATAGACTCACATGCTTGATTGAGGAAGGGCCTAGGTAAAATTCATTCTTGCATCTATCGTGCATGTTGATTATGTAAATTCCTTAATGGATAACTACATTTGATCTAAGACCTTAGCTTGAGGGTTAATGTAGGCATTCATTACAATAGTAAGGGTTTTAGATCATTTGATCATTCTTCCCCTAACCCATTTCCCCCCCTTTTTCTTTTGATGTATTTTTGGTTTACATATGTGTATATAGATATAGGTATAAAAGATTAAAACATACCTACAATGATCTCTAGTGACTTTAACCCTCAAAATTTGGTACAAAAGCTCATATTTACTAGATAAACAAAACCCATAAAGCATAGATCCCTAAGATAACAATACCAAGAAGGACTATAGCATCAAACACTAGGGTGTCTTATTTCCAATGCTCCTATCTAATTAGAAAATAGAAGCCAAACTTAGATTCCTAATAGTCTATCAATCTTACTCTTTAATTTCTAGCCTCAGAATCCTTTGTTATAGTATGAATCTAAATAAGTTAATTTCTATTTCTCTTGTATAATTATCAGTTAAAATCTATATTTTTCCCTGTCAAAGTAGATTTTTCCTATCACTCCAAACCCTTATTATTTATGATCTACACACTAGATTCTGAAAATTAATCGAATAGTATCCTTATGGGTTTCTCTTTTATGAGTTGTAGTGTAAGACCATGGATATGACCTAGTCTTCCTCATAAAATCAACATCTTTTTATTCCTTTTCTAGAATGTTTTTTGCAATGGTTATGAATTTTGATCCTTGTTCTCATCTTTAATTTTAATTTCTTTTGATAGATGAATTTGCATAAATAACCTATGTTATCATGTTTTCCTACATTTACCTCATTCTTATGATAAGGAATCACACTTTTTTGTCATTATATCCCTTTTCTCCCTTTTAACACTTTTTTAGAAATTTGAAGTAATTCAAATTTTTTCATGTTTCATTCCTCTTGATTTCCTTTCCTTTCACTCCACATTGGATAAAACAAGGTCAAATTCAAGAGAGCAATTTTATTTCACCTAACTTTATGAGACTCCTAGACACCATGATCTATGAATTCTCTCTCTTAGTAACCAATTCCTAAGTATTCAAATTAAATTCATCTTTAGAACCCACATTTGGTTTTCCAAATCTGTATGGAGGAGGAATAGAAAAATCCATCGGGAATGTTAAAATCCAAATCATTTGAAACAAAAGGTAATGACATATAAAAGGCAATATACAAATATCAAAATTTAAAATCACACCAAAAGATGTAATTACAAGTACATATCCTATCTATAATCAAACCTAAAACTCCATAGTTGGTCTCATAATAGAGCCAAGGTCTGTTGGGTTGTGGTAAGCCAGTAGATTGGAATTGAAGAATTCAAAAAACTCTACGGGGCTACCTACTTTATCACATAAGTACCCAATCTTCATAGTAGATCAAAATCTCTATAAAGGGTCCAAAGGAATGGGGAATAGGTGAAAAGGTAGGTTCATTTTAATTTTCATTCATATATCCTTCATGGGATGATATATATACTTATTTTTTTGACTTGAGACTCGTGTGGCTAAGATAAGTTATTCAGAGTCCTTAAAGTTGAAAGTCCTCTTATTTTGACAAACCTAATTTGAGTGTCTTGACTTTGATAAAGAGTTACTCTACCTTGTTTTTCCTTCATTCTCCCCTCCACCCATTTCATTTCCCCCCTTGATAGGAAAATTATGATTCTAAATCTATGTTCCCTTCTTCTTTACTTCCCTCTTCTTTACATCTCAAAACCATGATAACACTACTTTGTTTCAATTTTATCTATCCTTAGAACAAAACATGTTTGAGAAACTATGGATTAATTTATTCACACCATGACTCTACATTTCTATATGTGCTTTGATTTTGTTTACCATGTTTCATTGTTTTACCACCCATTTTTTTAAGGCACTTGAGTTTGTTTCTACTTTTATGTACTTTTTCCATTATTGATTTAAATTGTCTTGTTATTGCTCATTCACCAATGTTGTTTTCCATTTTATGCACCTTTTTCCATTGATGATCAAGGATTACCTTACTCATCAATGTTTTTTTTACCATTTTTTTCTTTCCCATCTTTTTTTAAGTAATGATTGTTACTACTTTCACATTGGTGTTTGATTACCATCCTTTCTGACATATATCCTTGGTTTGAATTGGTGAGTTTGCCTTTCTTAACTAAGGTTTACCTATTGTAGTCTTTAGGTGTTTAGTATCCTTGGATTTTTGTTTACCTAATTTAATCTAAAGTTTGAATTGGTAATTTGGTCTAATATATCAATTTTCAACCCATCTTTTTAAATTTACATGTATGTCCTATCTACATAACACCAATTATCTTGGCTTTTCCTGCATTTGTTTATTTTTACTCTTTAGCTTTGTATCATTGGGTTTGTCAAAAGTAGTCTCTACACCCTCCATGATAAAAACTACAAACATAATAGATAACCATATGTAAATAAAGGTAAGTCAAGGTATGCATGCATTTATTTTTTAGTTATTTCCTTTTCAGTCTTATACTTTCAATTATTTTTTCCTTAAAATACCATAACTTTTTTTAACCCTCAGTTTTGTGTATTGATATCTTCATTATCGAATAACCATATCTTATTACACCTGAATAACACAAGATGAGCTTCAAGTGGGTCATATGTATACACATAATATTTTCAAACTTTATCAATTATTGATGTTATCTATCTTCCAGGAACCCATTGAGTTTCAATCTCTTTGAGTGAATGCCCTAAGGGGAATATTAGGAAAGGGGTGGGAAGACCATTGGTGATTCATAGGATTATTTTCCCTTTTTACCACTTGATATCAATCCAACCATCTCATAAAAACATTCCCCTAGATTTTACCTCCTTTTTTACACCCTCCTCTAGTAATTTACCATCTTAATTATCCTTTTCCCTAACCTAAACCCCTTTTTTGGTAGTTTGAATGACTATATCAATCACATAAACCTTTTATTTTTATTGATAAAGATTACTAAGAACTAAGTCAGCCATGGCCAACATAGTTCATTATCTAGTTAGTTTTTTGTCAATTACAATACTAGGTCAACTAGGTTGACCTTGTTATTCAAAACTTTCATAAGGGTTTAGGGTTATATCCACCTATATAAACACATACATTTTTCCATTCTTAGAGAGAAATAAATAGTTAATTAGTTATTTGTGATTCTTTACAATTTAATATTCTACCATTCTACTTGAGGAATCAGCTTAGGATTTATACTTGGAGAATAATCTAGTCTTGTGGAGAAGTCTTGGATGCTTTGGAATTTCTTAGTTATTATTACAAACCACAAAAAAATATTGTAAAGAAAATTTGGATAAGGGAGAGATTAGGTCTCTATGGGTTCATCTTCCAGGTAAGTATCTCTAACTTTGCTCCTCTCTTTGGTAGATATAAGTAGCATAAGTAATGGTTTTTGAATAATATTTCTCTGTCCATGCATTAGGGTCTTACCTATACATAAATTAATTAGGATTCTCTTATGCATGTTTAATTTTATGACTAACTTCCATGTTGTTCCATAATATTTGGTGAGTATTGGATTATACTTTAGATTTACTTGTTAATAGTATAGTGAATATGAAAACACAGGACCTAGTTAGGGTTATTACATAGTTTTACTTGCTAGAGGCTTTGTAACCCTCCCTACTAATATTATTATGGCAAGATATCTCGTGGATAGGTATAATAGATAAATATTGGTCATGAACCCAATTATTTAATGTATCCCCAATTTGAAGTGTAAGTAGGATCTATATTCTATAAGCTAGGATTAATTTATAGATCTATTACATTTTTCATTGCATATACTTTCCACTCAAAGGAGGTTATGTTTCATGATCTCCAAATGATTTAAAACTTATGAACATGAACTAAAAAATTCTTCATGCATTGATATTTTATAAAATGAAGTGTCATTTCATAAGACATGATAGGTGATTGAGGTGCTTGAAATGGTGGTTGTTGAGAACTTCTAAGTCCTCCTATTCTTAAGGGAATCCCACCACTTCCTCTTGCACTACCTCCTAGTCCACCATTCAATCCATAACATATTACACCTCCTATGCATCTAATATAAAAACTTGAGATGGAGGGAATTATATATGTTGATTCACTCTATTTAGGCCAATACTTTACCCACTACTTATACTAGGTCCACTAAGAATACCAATTTGGGACATGAAACTATCTTGAAAAGGAAAATAAAGAGTTAATATGCTATGTTCTAAAAAATTTTCAACTAAAGGTTATCTTATAGGTTTATTATCTAAATCTACACTATTTGTATCTAATTGTGTATGATTAATTCATATAGCTCAAAAACATGATCTCACACTATAGTTGGGGAACTGGGTTGGTTCAATTTAGGTTCTTTAGTCTCCATGACCTAGCTAGTTTCTCATACATATACTAAAGTTTGAATTGGTTGTGGTCTAAAAATGTGAGAGTCCTCTTTGTGATATTACACTTCGCTGTGAATCCTAAAAACACTTCCTGAGTCATCCCATTCCCTTCATACATTGCTTCTACCTATAATCCTTCATTGAGATTCATTATATTTGTGTTTATGCAACTCCTATTGACTAGTTACCATTTTCAACCAAAAATACTCAATTAACACCCTTGTATTCACCTCCCAACCATGTTGCTCATGCAAGGAGAATTTTATTCTTCTTTAGGAAAAAATCTAAGTATAGATTCAATAAATAGCTTATTTACCTCTAGTGGGAAATGCTTGAGATATCAACCACATTTTGTTTAGAGAAATTAAAAATTTACTTCTTATGACATGAATAATTGTATATGGAATACTCTAATATATATATATTTAACACCCCTCTCCACTAGAAATCAATAGCTCATGTCCATGATTCTCCCAAGTGTGCTAAGGTCATCTAAGACTCTATCATCTAAGCTATCTTCATCCAAGATTTATTGACCCATCTTGAGAATAGGATATGAGCCAAGTATGTAAATGAATGAGGACTTCAACAAATAAAGTTTCATATAAGGAACTATATATATATAAACCCATACATGCACATAAACTCCTGGTTCAAGATATATAACTACAAAGTTATATTCAACATTGATAAGCCATCATTTAATATTTTTGATAGATAACTACTCTAGTATTTTTTTCCATCACTACACAACAAACACTATGAGTCCCATCAATGGAACTAAAATGTTTGGTTATTTTTCTATCTATACCTTTCCCTATGCATGAATTAAAGTAACTAGTACCCAAAAAATTGATGAATTATCATTTCATGCAAGATTGTGTTCTTTTGCACTCACCTGAATCACACAACAGAAAACTAGTTCCTATAGTTTTTGTCATGTGGTAGTATACTCATCATATATTGGTACACAAATGTAAATCTTATTCAATGACTTAGCATTAAAATAAATACATAGATGTGGACCTAGGTTAAGTTAAGTAAAAAAACATGATTAAGATAACCATTTCTATGATATTCAGAGTGTTCATTGTTCATGTTCATATAACATATATGTTATTCATTATATCCAAAATAGATCCATAAGTTACATAAAAAAAGTGTAGGCAACTTAGTGATATAAATTAACTATAAACTAAAATTCAATATCAAGATTACAATGATTTATGTGATTATGGTATTCACCAATAATAAATAATTATATAATAATGATCAATAACATGGTAAATCTCTACATAGGTATTTATACTTGGTTCTCACTGACCAAGTTATTATAACAATTATGACAATTCTAGTGACTATCTAACAATATCTAGTGAATTGAGAGTCATGGAAATATTCTACTTTATTTTCCTAAGGACCTAGGCCTTTGTGCCCCTATATTCCTATTCGATGATGGATCCTAATTTCCAAGCGTCTATATTCATGTGGATGAATTCCAAACTCATGTGTTATTGAAGTCTATTTCATCCTTAATAATCACTCCTTAACCATTTATGGATTCCTTCATGCTCCCTAAGTATTTAAATTATATTTTAAGCCTATTGGTTTTGGGTTCTCCATTTTTTATTCCTCCCCTCTAACTAGGTCTTCTCACTCCATGATATCTTATTCCATGGTCCTATACACTTATATAACTTTTGTGATGTTATCCTTTTATGCCATGCTTGTTCTACACCACTAAAAAAATACTTAGCCAAAGTTTGGGTTCCAACAAGAACCAAATGAAAAAAATTGAGATAATAAAAGAATAATATATTTATAAAGAGATAGATGAGAGAAAGCATACCTTAATAATCTTAATACAAGGTTTTTAAGAATAAATCAAGCCATTTATTCATATTTAAAAATGTGGTCAAGTGGGCAATTAAGTAGATTAGAAAAAGGAAGATGCAACAAGAATATAGAAATCATATAAGAATGATAAGGGTGATAGAAGAGAAACATAAGGAATAAATTGAAGAGGCAATCATGCCTAAATATTTTGATTCTAACACTATCTCTAAATGTGTGATTGAAGGTATGTATATTTTTGAAGATAAATCCCAATTTTAGGCCTCAAATTTTGAAAATAAGAATTAAGACTAGTTAGAAATAAACCACAAAGAGATGGTTGCAAAAGTAAATCAATAATAACAAGACAAAGAGAAGGAAGTTTCTCTTGGAGGACAATAAGATAGAAATATTATCATATGAAGATCCAAAAATATATTTTCAAGATAGGAAGGGAGAAAATAATTATAAATAATCCATAAAAGAATAGATATATGATTAGTATCAATAAATGGTGTCCTGTATGAGAAAAAAGTTAAAGGAAAAGAGTAAACATGAAGATATAAAAGGAGAGGATGGTAGTCAAAAAAGTAACAAAGATAGTAGTAATCAAGATAAAAATCATGTAGTTTTGTAGATCAAGGAATTAAAAAATAAAAAACTTATTTTAACATAAATAAATAAGGATTAAATATGCCTCAAAGGCATAGTGAAGAGGTTGATTTCTTCAATGAATTTATTTCATGTACAGGTCCAAAATTGAAAAAGGAAGAAAAAAGGAGGACTAAATTTAGATAATTTGAACATTTCCAAGTGTATGAAAAATTATTTTAATAATAAATACAAAGATATGCTCATTTACATGATCTAATATAATATAGAAGACTCATGAGTAGGAGCTCATGAAACTTTTAAGCCTAGGAGTCTGATGTAGTTACATCTATATATAAGTCAATTTTTGTAAAATATTATATAATTTTGGTTGTTATTAGTATTATAAGGTCTTTTATGTTATATTAGTAAGTTTTTAAATCAATAGGATTACAAATCTTTGTCATTTTAGCTTGTAATCAGTTTCCTGCCAAAATTATAATTTAAATATTTGAATTAGTATCTAGGTATCTAACATTTTCATAGTTCCTAATGAATTGTATGGTCAAGATCCTTTATATTATGGGGTAAATTATGTTAATAGAATTATATATATTTTATCTTATAATTTAATAAATAATAATCATGTTAAACTTATCTAAAGGTATAGTCTAAGATAAGTCATGTTAGTTACCTATGTTTTGGAGGAGATTAAAGATATTTGAGTAAATTACAGAATAAAAATAATAATAAAAGGTTTTTTTATGTGGAAATAAGGAATAATTAATGTTTATAAGATGTGATAATGAGGATAAATAATGGATAATAAAAAAATACTCCAAGATTTTGAGAAAAAAACAAGAAAATGAGAGAAGTTCTGAAAATAAGAGTCTATACAGGACTGTATTCATGTTTTGTAATCAAAGCAATGAAAAATTAATTTATTGAGTTTGTATTTAAAACTAAATAATAATATAATATTTAATTTAATGTATTTTTTAAAATCACATTTAATGTTTTAAAATAGTTTCTAATCTTTTTACAAGCTTTAAGACAAGTACATAAATTATGAATCAAGGAAGGTTATTTTATAGTAAAAAAATGCCTTCAAATCATGTTTTGAGATTTTTTTGAAGAAAACCTGATGTTTTAGATTAAGGTTAAAAATAGGTTTTGGAGGGGACCCAAAAACCCTGAAACAAAGATGGAAGGATGAAGCATTTACGACCACAGGGAAAACCTAAAACCTACTACAAAGAAGTAAACCTGATGTTTTGAAGAAAACCTGATGTTATATAGTGGGTATAATGGTTTTTAAAATCATATTTAATTTAAATATTTATAAAAGGATCTCAAAAACTCAAATTATTTATTTTTTGACTGCTCTCAATCTCCTATTGAAACCTAACATTTCAATAGGACTAACAACCATATAACATAAAACCTAATTATGAAAATTGGTTGAAAATTTGTACAAAGGTATATTATAATGTTTTATAATTATTAAAAAAATTTCCATATGTTTATTATATTATAGATGGTGTTATTGAGAAAATATGGTTTGCAAGCCTGTAAGAAGGCATAGAAAAAACCCTATGCTAAAAGGTGCATAACTCCATAAGGAATAATACAAATTAATTAAAACGTTTTAAGGAGATATATTTGACTATTTTTGATTTTTTAATTTTATTTAAAAGAACTTGACACTTGGAGAGAGAGTTGTGGTCAAAACTCAGACCTGTAAATTTTATAATTAAGACTAGACAAATTTGATTTTAGTCCACTCAATGTTTCATAAATCTAAAGATAACTATGAAAATTACTTGAAATTTTGTATATTGATGGATTAATATGAAATTAAGTTATTAAATTTTGTATCATGAGTTTTTAATGTCTTTAACTTAAGTTATCCTAAGAACCTAGGTCTACAATCATTAAAAGGGAGACTTAAAAGACATTATTTGCCTTTTTTGTAAGAATTAGATTTGGAGAGTGTGTGTAACATATTGATTGATTTAATTATGCTAAAAATAGAATAAAATAAACTTTATAACTCATATTAATTATAATATGTAATCCAAATGGTCATAAAAAAGAAGACATACCTATTTAATAAGAATAAGGTATAATTACCAAAATCTAGAAAGAGACTTTTTTTTATTTTGTATAAAAATTAGATGTAAGAAAGGTTCAAGATAAGTGTTTTGAGTTATAAATTATGAAAAACAATTTAAATAAACCTGATGAAAACATAAAGTGTTTGAATATAGATAAAAATATTCTATTTAGAATGCCATAAGTCCCAAGTAAGAACAAAGACCTAGTTGCAAGAAGATCTTAGTAAACCCTTGTTTATGTCAGATTGGATGCAGAGATAGGAATTTTTTTTTTGTATTCTTAAAAATTAATTTTTTATCAACATAAAAAATGAGAAATAATTAAGACACTAGGTCTCTTGTAATAAATATCCGTCCCTAGCTAGAGGTGGGAGGAGGGTTTTCATGGATTTAAATACATAATTATCAAGGTCTAAAGGTAAAAAAATAATCATGGTAGTTATGGATAGGCTCACAAAATATGACCATTTTTTCCCTTATCACAACTATGTTAAGCTAGTAAAATATTTATTTTTCTCGATATAATTCAAACCCTACATGGTACTCCCAAAATCATTGTAAGTAAATGTGATATTATTTTCATCAGTCACTTTTGGATTGAGTTATTTTAATGTTTAGGTAATTATTTGGATCATATCTCATCTTATCATCCTCAACCTGATTGGAAAACATAGGTTGTAAAGAAATGCATAAATGGGTATATTTGTTTTTTTTATATTAGATAAACAAAAATGTTGGGTCCATTAGATGCCACCTATTAGAATGGTGGGTACAACACTTTAATTACATGCATATTATAAAATTTATCCATATTCAACATTTTAAGGATATCACATCCCATCCATACATTCATATTTTAACGTGAAATCAAATGTTTTAATTTTTATGGGAATACATACAACATCAATAGGATTTACTAGCTAGTTTAAGGGATAATTTAATAATGGCACATAATCAAAAGAAGTAATAAGTTGATCAAAACTATAGATAGAGGAATTTTGATATTATTGATTGGGGTTTTTGTGAACTTTCAGCCATATAAGTATATGTATTTTAATTAATATAAAAATAATTAAAAAAATATATCTTAAGTATTGTGGCCCTTATCCTAACCTTTGTTTTATATCGACCTAGTTGATACCATACTGTTTTAGTTGACATCTTCCAAATGTATCATCTTGGATGATATTGTTGGATTAGTGTTTATGGTACTTGTAATATATATATAGGGGGCCATATTTAATTACTAATTATATATATCACATTCATATGATATGTTTGTACTCACATTTACTCTCTTAAGTAGTATTTGGATGAACTATAGAATTATAAGTCTTAATTATGTTATTTGTATAGTAATAGGAGAAGTCAAATTTATGAGGTACATCTAGTCTTTAGAATCCCCAACTAAGGATACATAGGTATTTTTATTTCCATTTGAGGTATTGAACCTAAAAACATCTCTTGTAAATCTCCACTTGAGCCAAAGAAGAGATTAAAGTTTTGAAAGGATCACCCTAATTTAATTATTTATATTCCTATACTCTTTAATTTATTTAGTATATTTTATTCATTTTATTTCTTAGTAGATGTAGTTTTGTATCCTTTCTTAGGATATTCCTTATACCTAATAAAGTGGTATAGGTATAGGGTTGGTAAGGCTTTCCATTTATCACCTTAAATTACATATACCCTCCATTTTATTTGGAAACAACCAAAGTGGGGTCACAACCTAAATATATTGCATGATGAAGTTAATCCCATTGTAGTTCATATAATGCATGGATGATGTGTTTGAGGTAATTATTCAACCTCCTCTCCATAGGTAGATATGAAACTATATCTCACTTAGACCTTATTTTGTTATAAGATGTAATGATAATGATTCAAGTCCTCTGAAAAAAAAATCCTTATGATGTGTGTGTAGACTTGAAATGAAATTGAAGAATAGGATATTCAATTTTATCCTTGTAATGATTATTATTAATTGTTTTAAAATGCCGATAGATTATTTATATGTATATAATTTTCATTATTTAAATTGAGTATCAATTAAACACATAACATCCAACCAAAACAAAATGAAAAATAATAATAATGTATCCAAAACTTAAAAATATGTGAAGACTTAATGGTAGAAACTATGAGTTTTCCTAGAGAGAGAGAGAGAGAGAGAGAGAGAGAGAGAGAGAGAGAGAGAGAGAGAGAGAGAGAGAGAGAGAGAGAGAGAGAGAGAGAGAGAGAATATAAAAGTAATAAATAAATCCTATTATATCTTTCCATTTTCTAATCAGAGAGAGAGAGAGAGAGAGAGAATATAAAAGTAATAAAATAAATCCTATATATCTTTCCATTTTC